>JANRMT010062800.1:653098-694624 GCA_026402145.1 Polypterus bichir lapradei
GGGGCAATTACTTTTTCACACAGGGCCATGTAGGTTTGGATTTTTTTCTCTCCCTAAATAATAAAAACCATCATTTAAAACCTGCATTTTGTGTTTACTTGTGTTATAATTGACTAATGGTTACATGTGTTTGATAATCAGAAACATTTTGTGTGACAAACATGCAAAAGAATAAGAAATCAGGAAGGGGGCAAATAGTTTTTCACACCACTGTATATGATTTGGCTGGATTTCCTTTCTTGATCAAGGGTTTCGTCATTTCTAGGTTGCATATGCATGGGTCAGAGTGGCCCTAAATATACGCACTTTCCACCTTCAAGTTTTCTGTTATAAACCCCGAGGTTTGCATGGGAAGTTGTGTACGCACATTTCTAGCCTCTTTTTGTGTGTATGCCAGCTTTATAAATGAGGCCCCTGGTGGTTTAAAGATGTGAATCTGGATAACTTGAAGTTACTAATACGGGGTTAAGCATGTTTTGGGCTGCTTTGCTACTATTTATTTGCACTTTACGACAATACATGCTATTCTTACATTGGAACTCCAGAATTCTGTGCAAAAGCTATTAAACTGTATATCAGAGCAGTAAAGTATATGTTAATTTAATAATAAGCATTATCTGTTTTCGGATTAACCAAATGTTTCTGCCCAAGTTAAAGAATGTGTGAAAGAGACATAAATTTAGAAAGTGACTTTTATTGCCCTTGATACCTCTAACAGTTAGAGAGGAAAACTGCCTGAGGTTCATTCCATGCTGTGGTGATTCCCTATTGACTATCCACCTGGTCAGGGTTAGACATAAAGCATTTTTGAATGTCTTCTTTATGGATTGGCATACACCGGATTTTTTTTCTTTCAAAAGGACCGTGTGTGTATGTTCATTCAAGTACTTCAAGTGAATGTACATTTTTTAAACAGGCAGATAGAGAATTATACTGAAAACAAATTGGACTAATACATGAAACCATTATTAACTAGTAGAGGATCAAGCACAAAATAACACTGAGCGATACACTAACCCCTAAACAATTTACTAGAGGGGTGGAAATCACAAGTTAATCTCAAGGACATCCTGTTAAATGTGGACAAAGCACGTAAGGTATGCACCTTGGCATCGAGGGCTCTTGGGTGTATATAATGGACAATATCCCGAACAGCATCATCTTGATGGATACACAGCCAGGCTAACAAGGTCAGCCAATTGAAGAGTTCCAGCACCTGTGAAGAAACAACAGCCTTTTCTGCTCTTCAGAATCTTTTATTCAGTTTTAGATGCACACGAATGATCGTGTTGTTAAGGATGACACAAAATATGCAGGTTTAATTTTCACCTTTTTCAATGTTATGTTATGGGTTCTGTCACTGACATGGAGAAATCCATTGATGAATTTCATGTGGAAAGGCAGATGATTTCATACCGTGACAGATTGCTGCATAAAAAAGAGCAGAGATAAATGTATTGTCAGCAATAGCTTGACTTTGAATTTATCTATTTTTAAATGCAGTGCTAAAAAAATGAAGGAAGCTGAGCTTGCTCTGGGTTAGGGACTGTTGTACTGCCAATGCTTCTTTCTATCTGTATATTGCTTGGGTACAGAGTAAGAGACATTTAGCTGTAGTTTGTGAGTGGTTGTGGGATATTTTTTATTATTGTGCAGGGTATACTTTTGGAGAAAACTGAAATTCTAGATATGTCTGAAAGTATCAAAGTATTTTAAACATTAAATTGTGAAGGATAAATTAACATGGACACCTGTGTCAGGAACTAATCAGTATCCCGACGCACACTAGTTAGTGGTACTGCCATACAGAACCAGCATCTTGAGTTTTTGTGCCTAGTTATTGTCCATCTGGTGTATGCAGATTGTCCCTATGTCTTCATGGATTCTCTTTTGAATACTCCAAAAGCCCATATTTAAAAAAAAAAAGTTCTTCTCTAACATGGTTAAAGTCCAAGAAATGTTGCTACTGCTTTATAATCATATTTGCAAAGATTTGTGTAAATTATTAGGCTTGAGTAGTACTTTACACTTGGAGAAAAGTCAGAGCCTAGGTGAGAGAGTAAGTCCACAGCTAAAGAAAACAGTTTCCTTACGTCAGTTGTATGTTTATAGAGTGATCTGGATTTTCACAAATTTGAATCCAATTGTTTAATTTATCAGCATTTCTCACAAAGAACAATTGCACAAATTAGTACAGAAAGCCATTAAAGCAAAAGCATACATTTATATAAAAAGGGTGGTTGGGCAGATCCAAGCAAGTATAGGCCAGTAAGCTTAATGTGCATCTCAGAGAAATTAATAGGAGGAATTATTAAGAAAAAGATTAAGCAACACATAGTAAGTACAGGAGTTTTACTGAACAGACAGCATGGGTTCAGGCTGGGAAGATCATGTTCTACCAACATGCTGGAATTCTATAAAGAAGCAACTAAAGGACATGCTCAAAGTGCAGCATATGATATTATTCATCTTGACTTTCAGAAAGCATTTGATAAGGTGCCACATGAGAGGTTGAGCATCAAACTAAAAGAAGTGGGAGTTCAGGGTGTTATGTGTAGATGGGTGAAAAATTGGCTCAGACAGAGGAAGCAGAGGGTGATGGTGTGAGGAACCTCATCAGAATTGGCTGACTTTAAGAGTGGCATCCCTCAGGGGTCAGTGCTAGGGCCGCTGTTTGTTTTAATACATATAAATGACTTGGATAGGAATATAAGTAACAAGACTGTTAAATTTGCAGATTGATACCAAGATAGGTGGATTAGCCGATAATCTAGGATTACATTTGAATACACAGATAGATAGATAGATAGATAGATAGATAGATAGATACTTTATTAATCCCAAGGGGAAATTCACAAAAGAAAAGATAAAAGTTCACATTTCCCAGGATCACAGAAGGCACTGACGGTTTATAACGCCATTTTCTCTCAAGTTGTCTCGCTTTTATCTTATCTTTTATCTTTGTGCCAGCTCAGCTGCCCCGATATCGTCTTCTAACCTCATCAGGTAAATAAGGAACCACACCGGCATGAGCATTTCTTCTCAGTGCTTTAAGCTGACTACTTGAATAGGCGAGTCTCGGAGTGTAAAATTCCATGTCAAGTAGTAAAAATAGTAAAAAGTGTCCAGGGAGCAATTACACATAAAAGAAAGTGGTAGAAGTGATCAGTGAAATAGAGAAATAGAGAAAAAAATAGATAAAAAGGTAAAAAGATAAAGTCATACACGGAGCTGCTGGAAAGGCTGCCACTCGGATGCGGCGCCGGAAAAGTGAGAGACATGAGACATTAAAAGGAGACATGAGTGAAGTGTTTACAATTATGAAGTGAATTAGTCCATTTGGAAACTTGTTAAGGGTAAATTTCGCACAAATATCGATTACAACCTGCTTGAAGAAGGGGCCTCAGTTGCCTCGAAAGCTCGCACATTGTAATCGGTTCAGTTAGCCAATAAAAGGTGTCATTTTACTTGACTACACAACCCTCAAGAAGTTTTTCTTCACACAGAGAACCACAGACACATGGAACAAGCTATCAAGTAGTATGGTAGACAGTAGGACTTTAGGGACTTTAAAAACTCGACCTGATGTTATTTTAGAAGAATTAAGTAGATAAGACTGACAAGCTTGTTAAGCTGAATGGCCTTTTCTTGTTCAGATTGTTCTAATGTTCCAATGAAAAAAGCTGAGCTCCCATTCTGTTTTATTCAGATAATAGAGTTAGAGGTCCATTTTCAATGTAGATGTCTTTCCAAACATCCATTATATTGATCACTACTGGATTGAAATGGCTGGCAGGTTTTTTAAAAGTATGTATTTATTTTGTATTTTTTAGTTGTTCTATTTTATATACTTTGATGTGGTATACTGTATGATGCCATGCAGTTTTGTCACAGTTACTTCATCTCTTCTTTTCATTTTTATTCCAATACTAGAATGTCATCATAAAGCAACTTGATAAAATGAAAGGAAAACAGGAGGCAGTCAGATTACTTGCTCTTATGAATAACAAAGTTGCATCTCTTCTTTCTTCTCGTTGCTGTCACGGGACACACCTCTTAAAGTTGAAAAATGTCCTTCAATGCTAATTTTCAGTTTTGTCCCCAGTTTTACTTCTTACTCTCTTCCCCGGGTGCCTCTGCTATTAATTTTAGAAGTATACAATGTTGCAATTAGAACATTAGAACAATTGAGATAACAGCAGGCCATTCATCTCAACAAGCTTGCCAATCCTATTCACCAAGATTCTTCAAAATAACATTAAGTCGAGATCTTGAGGTCCCTAAAGTCCTACTCTCCACCATACTACTCGTATTTGGTATTTTATTCCATTTATCTATGACTAGCAAAATACCCACGCTTTGCAGCGGTGAAGTACTGCTTTTAAATTTTTATTAAGAAGAAAAGTAAACCTTTTTAAACTGAGGGAAATTATACCAATAATTATTTGTTAAGGATCTCTTTGTATACCACGTTGTAAGTTCAGCACTCCAGTTGTAATATGACCAAGCTGTGCGAGCTTACTCTTGAGCATGCAACGTATAGTTGGCCATGTGAAAAGCAATCTTGCCTCACATCAATGGCAATCTTTTGTAGGGTCCGTCCCTGAGACTTATTAATTGTCATCGCGAAGCAGAGCCTTACTGGAAATTGGAGGCATTTGAATTGAAATGGGAGATCAGAGGGTATAATGGGGATGTGAGGAATAAAAACTCTCTCCCCTGAGCAACTGCCAGTAAAATAGTTGCCTCAATTAGGTTCTTTTGCAGACACGTGACCTGAAGTCTTGTGCCGTTACAAAGTTTCGGAGGCTGTAAGTTTTTCAGTAACATTATTGGTGTCCCAACCTTCAAAATTAGATTATGGTCAGGAGTGCCTGGAGGATTCAGAGTGTGGAGAAACTCTAGCGACAGCGTGTCTATTAACTTGTGGATTTTTCTGTGAGTATTTGGCGGCAGCGTCACAAAGTTGTTTCCGCAAGACCGCGTTAGCTGCGGAGCTCAGCTCGGAGCGAAATGAAGTGAATGAAATGAGGTGAATGGGAGGGGAGATGATGACATGACTCCCCCACCCACCTTAACTCTCAATCCCTCCACAAACACACAAACACAGTCTCTCCGATCTCAACTCTCCTTTATATAAATCAGTAAAGGAGAGAGGACTAAACACTAAGGAAAAAGAACGGCAAGGCCGCGTCAGCTGCGGAGCTCAGCTCGGAGCAAAATGAAGTAAATGAAATGACGTGAATGGGAGGGGAGATGATGACGTGACTCCCCCACCCGCGTTAACTGTCCATCCCTCCACAAACACTGTCTCTCGGCATGACAAACGCCAGCGGCAGCGTGTCTATGAACTTAATTTAAAGTTAAGCTTTACACCTTGCTTTCCTATTCGTTTGCATAAGCACAGTCCTTCACCAGCAATTTTAACTCTGTTACAGCAATTTTAACTCCGTTACAAAGTGATCAAAAGTCTCGTTTATACCCTGCGTCTTCTCATTAAACTTGTATCTCGCAAATATCGTATTCGTCGTAGGCATGACAAACGCCAGCGGCAGCGTGTCTATGAACTTAATTTAAACTTAAGCTTTACACCGTGCTTTCTTATTGATATGTCCTCAAAGGCTTGTTCAGATTCAGAGGGTTGTTCCTCTCTTACTGCATCAATAAACAGCTTGTCTTCCTCTTTATATGAGACATCACACACTGCATGCACGGGTTTAACTTTCCCAGTCCTGCAAACTATAGCGATTTGCTTCAATTTACCACATTTTTTACACTGTCTTCCTTTAGCTGGACATTGACTTTTTCCACCGTGTGCTTTGTTTCCACAGTAGCTGCACTTATGAATATGCTTGTGTGCGTCACTCGCTTCATATTCTTTTGCTGCTTTCTCAATTGTGTAATGTGTTTTTTGTTCAGCGCTCTTTGGAGCTCTTGCTTGTTCTCTGCGTACTGCGTTCACAGTCAGTTCACGTGAGCCGCTCAGAGTACATGCATCGAAGGTTCTCAGCTGTGCTTGTGCTATCTCGTGCGATCTTGCGATGTCCACGGCTTTATTTAATGTTAGCTAAGACCCGGCACTTAAAAGTTTCTCTCGCACTTTCGCTGAGTTTGTGCCAAACACTAGTCTATCCCTGACCATCTCATCTTCGTTTGCATAAGCACAGTCCTTCACCCGCGAATATTTAGCGACAGCGTGTCTATTGGATTGCTGCTGACGGACGGCCTTATATGGGCAGGCACTCAATTACGTGGGAGGCGTGATGATGCGGGACGCAACTCCTCCTCACACAGTGACCGAGCTGCAGGCTATGGCCGTATATATATGTACGTAAGTAGGTTCCAGTTATTACCGTTACGCGTAGAATTTCGAAATGAAACCTGCCTAACTTTTGTAAGTAAGCTGTAAGGAATGAGCCTGCAAAATTTCAGCCTTCTACCTACACGGGAAGTTGGAGAATTAGTGATGAGTCAGTCAGTCAGTCAGTCAGTCATTGAGTCAGTGAGTCAGTGAGGGCTTTGCCTTTTATTAGTATAGATTTGTAGCATGAGAAAGATCTTTCTGTGCATAAGGAAAAAAATGCCCTTAACAAGTTTCCAACTGTGTCCCAGTATCCTCGTTGAAATATTTATTTAAAAGTAACAACAACACCAACAATATTTATTTCTATAGCACATTTTCATACAAAGGATGTAGCAAAAAGTACTTAACAATGTGTCAAAGAAGTAGTTACATACAAAGATAAACAAATTAAACTTAGATAAGAATAATAATCAATAAATAGAATACTAAAGATAAACAAATAACGCTCACTTACATAAGAAGGATATATAATTAAGAGAAGTAGAGTCCCTAAATAGAGAATTGTTTTTTTAAAGTTTCTAAATAAGTCCAATGATAAGTTAAGATGGCCAGAAAAAAGAAATAAACAATCAAAAAAAAAAAAAAGAACAAACTCCACTTAAGCTGGAGGAAAAAACAAAACTGTAGGGAGTTCCAGGCTAAAAGACTACCCAACCCTCACTGGGTTTTCAGCCTAACATAAATGTCCTTAAGTAGTTCTTTACTGATTTTTTTTTTGGCTTCATCTGAGAAGATTCAATGCAGTAGATCTTGTGACAAATTAGGGTTACCACTTTCATCCAGACATCATTGGCGGCTTCATAAGATTGTGATCAGGTGGTGGTGGCAGAAGAACCAGAAAAGAAAGCTAAGAAAAGTAAAAATGAATAAAGATTGCAGATTCATTGACGTGAACGATAATTCTATGCATATCTAGTTTATTAAGAGTAGAACTAAACTGGAGTTATGCAAAAGCAATTTCTCCTTATAGTTCATACCTCTCAGTCCCAGAATCAGCCTAGGCGCCCTTCTTCGGACTTTCTCTCACTGTTATCTCTTATGTTTTATTATTAAATTTTCTATTATTAATTTTTAATGCCTTGATGATGACATCATAGAGGTGCCATTTTGAGCCCTTTGTCTTTCTGTGGTTCTTTTTTTGTAGGAAATGGTGCATGTTGCCAGTCATGTGATTCTTGGCATTACTGCTTTTGTAAATGTTGTGACGATTTAAACAGGCATAATAATAATAATAATAATAATAATAATAATAATAATAATAATAATACATTTTATTTATTTATAGGTGCCTTTCTAAACACTCAAGGACACCAAACAATAGATAAAGCACACATTTTAAACAAAACTAAAATACAAAAATTAAAATCAGACAGAGCAATTGTAGTCAAAGAGAAAAAGCAGTCTTAAACAAATGAGTTTTAAGTTTAGATTTGAAAAGTGAAAATGATTCAGTATTTCTCAGCTCAGGTGGTAGTGAGTTCTAAAGCTGGGGACCACAGCAACTGTCTGCTCCCCATAGTGGTAAGACGGACGAAGGGGACAGTGAAGTGGATGAAGGAAGAGGATCTAAGGATGCAGGAGGGAATGGCAACATGGAGGAAGTCAGACAGATATGGAGAGGCAAGGTTGTGGATAGCCTTTAATATTAGAAGGAGAATTTTGAATTGAATTCGGAACTGAACTGGAAGCCAATGAAGTTGCAAAACGGGAGTGATATGGTGAATAGAGGGGGTTCTCGTAATGATGCAGACAGCTGAATTCTGGACCAGTTGAAGCTTATAAAGAGATTTGCGAGAATGACCAAAGAAAAGGAAATTGAAATCATCCAGACGAGAAGTGACAAGGCTATGAACGAGGATAGCAGTGGTGTGGGGCGAATACAATTAATGTGATGCAAGTGGAAATATGCCAACCGGGAGATGTTATTGATGTGGGACTGAAAAGATAAAGTACTGTCAAGGATGACACCCAAACTCTTAACCTGTGGGCATCAAGGTTTTAGATTTATATGCTTTAACATTTAAAAGAATATTGAATGTAATTTTAAAATTGGTGTCAATTCTGTGGGAAAAGAAATTTCACAGCAGATGTGATATATTTTGTTTAGTCCAAGCAAACATTTTTTTAATTCAATAGGTGTATGTTGAGTTCTGGGATTAACTTAACTTTAAATGTACATGGAAAATGAACTGCTTCAGTTCAAGAATATTGTACCTTACATGCTACTGATCAGTTGTTCTTTTCTGTATTGGTATGCCCTCAGCAGTATCATCTGCTCGACTGATTATTTATTCTTGGCAAAAAGGACTAACAGAAGTCATTGACTCAATCCTGATAAAGCTTCTGTGTTATTAGTTATTATTATACTAGTTATTATTCTTCCTTTTCCAGGTATGCAAACAGCTAACATTGTAAGTAAAGAAATATAAAAATGCTCATAGTATATTTTGGGAAAGATTTTGAAAGTTTCAACATATTTTTTGAAATATTTTATTAATAGTGTAATAACATAAAAACCATTAAAGGCACTCATTAATGTGAAACACATGCAATAAACACATGGTATTATGTTTGTTCATTAGCACTTTTTATATTGTCCTTTCAATGTTATGTTAATTCTTTAGTATTTATTATATAGCTTTCTCAGTATAAATTGCCAAAAGTAAATAGATAGATAGATAGATACTTTATTAATCCCAAGGGGAAATTCACATACTCCAGCAGCAGCAGCATACTGATAAAAAACAATATGAAATTAAAGAGTGATAAAAATGCAGGTAAAACAGACAATAACTTTGTATAATGTTAACGTTTACCACACCGGGTGGAATTGAAGAGTTGCATAGTGTGGTGGAGGAACGATCTCCTCAGTCTGTCAGTGGAGCAGGACGGTGACAGCAGTGTGTCGCTGAAGCTGCTCCTCTTATCTGGAGATGATCCTGTTCAGTGGATGCAGTGGATTCTCCATGATTGACAGGAGCCTGTTCAGAGCCCGTCGCTCTGCCACGGATGTCAAACTGTTCAGCTCCGTGCCTACAATAGAGCCTGCCTTCCTCACCGGTTTGTCCAGGCTTCCTTATGCTGCCTCCCCAGCACACCACTGCATAGAAGAGGGCCATCACCACAACCGTCTGATAGAACATCTGCAGCATCTTTTTATCTTATCTTATTATTACATAAAAAATGTAAATGCAACATCTCTGTTACTTTAATTGTATCGGGTTAAAGTGATAAGCGCTGGAATATTTGGTAGAGTGAATTGATGCAACAGCGTAGTAAGAAGTTTATCAGAGATGAGTTGCCTGTAATTGAATCTGTGTTTTAACTTGTAGAAATGTGACTTATTTTGCAAAGTACAGCATTAATTAATAATGCAGACAGTAAAGACAGATAGTTTACATTTATGTTAATATTAATAAAATTGGATGATTATTTTATGAATTTTTTATATTGAAAATATCAAGAATCAAATAATATATTATTTGATTCTTGATAAACATTCTGTGGAAATAGCCACAAGTCGGGGTTTCTGTTATTCTTCTTCTTTTCCAAGGGTGTAACACAGACAGTGCTAAATGATTATTCATTCTTTCAACTATGAGTTTTGTTAAAATTGTATCCTTTTGGGCTTTCTGATTTCCTGGGTTTTGATCTGGCTCATTTTAAGACCACTCTTTGATATACCTTTTTTGTCTTTGTTTCACATGCCTTTCACATTAAAATGTAATCTTCAGGATGTGATTTATTTTTATCTTCTAATCACAAAACAAAGGCACTAAGTAAGCTGGGCATATTCTCATCACAGAGGTGCATGCTCCCTGACTACTGCATATCAGATTAGTCATTTTGTCAGATATCAATTATTGTTATGTATTGTACTGTAAATACTGTTTAGTAGAGGTTACAGGTTGTTTAAGTGTTGAATGCTACATTGTGGTATGTACAGTATATATTGTCAAGGTTGTGGTTTGGCATGTGCCTACTGGGACTAAGCAAAAACTATCACACTAGAAAGATGTAGAAGGCACCAAGGAGCTGACCTGTTTGTCTCCTTCCTTCCTATTTCCAAAGTATCAATTTCAGAAGAAGACTTTTTATCCTCAAGTTAACTCTGCCTACCTTTCTGGTTCAAAAGGGTCCCACCTGTAGTTGTACAGACTGCTATTAAAGGAGGCAGATAGTGGCTACACACTCATGTGTCTTTGTTTGGCCCTTCGTGTCAGCCATGTAATGTCTAACATGGCCATTTACGCTGTCTGGTGCATTTGTCCTTGTCACCACAGACTGTTATTTTGTTCATCCCTTCCCAACTCAACCTCACAGTTCGTTTTATAATTGTTACAATGGCTAAGAAATATAAAAGAGGGGAGGACTTACTCCTCTCTCAGAGTTCTTGTATTTGTTAATGACATTGATGGGCCTTTTTAGTCAGGGTTCATTCATCAGCAAATTACAAAGACTGCACTTGATAAGCTTCTGACTGCCTTATTAATGGCTATTGATCCTGGCTTCCCAGCAAATCTTGTCTTACTTGACCTAAGCACTGCATCTGATATATTTGATCATGGTGTCCTTAATAATCATTTACAGGATTATGCTAGTATCTCTAGAACTGCACTCCTGCACATCTAACAGAAAATATTTTCTGCCTCCTGACACTTTCTGCTTCTGGCTATTTTATTTTTTAAAGATGCCTTCGGGTTCAGTTTTGAGTTCATTGTCATCTAGAGTCTATGTGCTTTCCCTTGACAAGCCAATTTGTCAGCATGCTGTCAGTTTTCATTTTTCCATTATGATGCTGAGGACACTTACCTTTACATACATAAGTGTGGAGTAAATGTTACGGGGTGCTCTCCTGAAACCAAAATGAATAACGAGAAGGTTAAAGTTACTAAAATACCTTTACTTTAATGTTAATTAAGGCACACAAGAGGAGTGATAGCTATGTAGAATAGCAAAGATCAAAAATAATGACAATAAACCTTGATGGATTACTGGTCCTTCCTGTGTGGGTTCGGTCTGTTTAGTAACCCTAACCCTAACCCTAACCCTAATGCACATTGGCTCTTCTACCTTCCTTTCTCTGGACCCACTCGTATTCCTGCCTTAACTGGCCTGTTGACTCCATGCTCGTTGGGTTAGGGACCGAAAGGTGATTTCCAGTGATTTTCTACAGGAAAAAAAGGTTCAGAAGATGAATGTGTTACACTTTTGTAAAATTCATTCCAGTAAAAAAGGTTACTTCTGCTAAATAAAACCAACTTTCTTATGATTCTTCTAAAATCTACCTCAAAGATTGTCAGCTTGGTGATATCTGGATGGTTGAATGATTACTTGAATGTTTTACAAATCTTAAGTAACTGTTTTAGAATGGAATTTTAGAAGTAACTGTTTTAGAATGGAGTACAAGCATGGCGACAGAACCAATTTAAAGGAGGGGGAAGAATGTTTGCAGTACAGGTAAATGATTTTTTTTTTGTTTAATTTTCTAATAATAAAACTGAATGGGTCGACTGCCATCTCCAGTCTATCCCATCGTAACTGTGTATGTAGGTCTGGCATCTCATTTTGGGCTGGCTGCTGGTTTGAAAATATGGCAGCCTTGACATAGACAGCAGGAATCAAACTAGCTGAATAGTCAAAAATAGATAAATAAATAATGCACATACCACGTCAATTTTTTACACAGCCAAATTTCATATGCATGTTACTGATCGCTACATTGGCTCAATTGTATTTACTATTAAGTAAAGTTATAATAACGGCCCCTTTACTTGCTTTCAAAAATGTAATATCATATACCATGTAGTATTTCAAATGGCATAATAGTTTTTTCCAAAATAAGAGATTATGGTTTATGAGCATTAAGTAAAGCAAATAATTACATAAATGCATCTATTAGATCTACATAAGCAATCCGAATTCTTAATGCATACCTTAAACAGAAAACACATGCTGTGACCCGTAGGGGGCACGACTGAGCCCTCAAACACACCAATACCAACACCAGTCCCGGGTTCAAGTAATATTTTATTTTAGTAAATACCTTTACAGGTTCTTCATAAATATAGCAGTCACAATTCTTCCTTTTCTCTCTTCCTTTCCCTCCTATTGTTCTTCTCCTTTCACTCCTCCAGGCTGGTGTTGTGCAGCTCCTCTTCCAACTCTGACTCCCCTCAATGAGGTTAAGCGGCTCCCTTTATGCCAGACCTGGGAGAACCTCCAGTGTTACCTTACTATAGCTTGGAAGCACTTCTGGATTAGGTGGATGGTCTGTCCATGCAGCTCCCCCTGTTGGCGTTCATGGAACATAGCAAGGACTGCAATTCTCAGCCTGCCCTGAGAGTATCCATACAGGCAATGAAGCCCAGGAAGACTGCCACCTATTGTACTGGGGGAGCAAATAGTCCATGTGATTGTCCTCAGTTAAACTGGCCGAGTAAAGGACTTAGACACCATCTCTGCAATATATAAAATTATTTTACAGTCCCTCCCTTTCAAAGATCTAAGAGGACACTAGGAAAAAGATCTCTCAATTAATATATCAGAAAAGGAGTGGAAAATAGCAATGCAGAGAATTCACTCGAGCTCCATATGCGCAAAGCATACAATTATTTAACTCAAAATTATATATCAAGCACATCTGTCTCGCCTAAAACTCTCCAAAATGTTTCCAGGGCAAGATCCAACCTGCGAACGCTGCAATCAAGTCCCAGCCTCACTGGGTCACATGTTCTGGGCCTGCACCAAATTAACATCATTCTGGACCAAAATTTTTAATTACCTCTCAGACAGCCTTGGTCTCACAATCCCTCCTAACCCATTAACAGCTGTGTTTGGGGTTCTTCCAGATGGGTTTAAAGTGGAGAAGGACAAACAAACTGTGATTGCATTCACTACACTTTTGGCACGCAGACTGATTCTGCTAAACTGGAAGAATCCTATTTTATGTCAGTGGGAAAACGATGTTCTATACTATTTGAAATTGGGAAAAATCAAATACTCAGTTAAAGGATCTGTACACATTTTTTTCAAAACATGGCAGGATCTAATCAGTAATATTTTAGAATAAGCTCTTAAAGCATAGAGGAAGCAATTATTTCCACATTCCTTTTTCTTCTCCATTCATTTCTATTGGCTTATCAAATTCAATTTAGGTATGTTTACAAGCCTTAAGTTTTACTCCGTTGGCCATGCTCTCTCTCTCAGGGGTGGGGGTCGACTTGTTCTCAATCCTACTTTTTGTAAAAATTGATTGATTTGTATGGAATGATTACAATAAAATTAATAAAATTTCAAAAAAAAAAAATTGGCCGAGTGAAACACCTTGACCCATCCCTGCTGGAATGCCAGCCCATGCCTGGTGTCCATGACAATGCTCTTAAACAGATGAAAGACTATAAACTAACCTAGCTTGTTTTATACATCACTATACTTTTGGTTATTTGAAGTGGTTAACATGCTGGAAAACAATTCTTAGCAATAAATAAGCTGCTACCAAATCCTGAAAGAAGAATGAGCACACTTAAAGCAAGTCAAACACATTAGGATGTTGTCGACTTTAAAACTCTGCATCTGTTCTCCCAGATAAGATTATAGTAACTTCATTTTTGTTAACATTTTTGTTGGCAGATTTATTTAAGTTTGTGCCTTGCAATTAGCTGCTATTAATGTCCAATTAACTAGTGCTGATGTTGTCAATGAGAATTACACATATTTTTCATTACATAGATAAATCTAGGAAGCAAATTTAAATTTGAATAGGGAGCTTTTTGTGTGTACTCACACCACCTCTTTACACTGATTATATATTCTGAGAGCTGGAAAAATAAAACCTCATTTATTTGAGGCTTGTGTCTTTAAATTCTCTCAAAGAATGCATAAGCAGATACAGTGAGGAAAATGGATCGTAGAGTGAAAGAGATTAAGCCTAAATGCAGCTTCCCATTAGATGAGCCTCTGGTTCGTAGTTTTCAAGGCCCTGTTTTTAACTGTGCAGTGCCTGGAAGCCATTTACACGTGATTCATAAAATCTGAGGCTTACAGACTGACTTGAAAAACATGCAGTGACAGCGTATTTACTGTCTGTTATTCTTTACCTATTTTGTTTAGGTGTGAACTCTAAAGCAAAACTGAAACATATAAGTCACAGTTTGCAGAAGCACTATTTACAGGCACTCCAAAAGCAAAAACAAGCCAAAAAAAAAAAGATTAACGCCAATAAGTGAACCCAAGCTACAGATTGTAAAGTGAGTTCTGGCTGAAGATTGAGCTGAAAGTCAAAAATAACACCCATTTCCAATTTTGATTTACAAGTCACGCTAAAGTGGGATTCAAATCCACACCATAGAAACAATAGGGAAAAAAGCAGGTAGGGTCTGGAGAGAAGCTGGCACAAACAGGATTATTGGCATCTTGGCACTCCAATTACTCATATCATGCTTTATGAGGCCAGTAGCAGCATTCAGTGTAAATAGAGGGTAAGTTTAATTGGTATCATAACAGAATAACTGCGGTGGGCTGGCGCCCTGCCCAGGGTTTGTTTCTTGCCTTGCGCCCTGTGCTGGCTGGGATTGGCTCCAGCAGACCCCCGTGACCCTGTAGTTAGGATATAGTGGGTTGGATAATGGATGGATGGATGGATAACAGAATAACTCATCCACACACATCAAGAAGGGCCAGAGCACACTGTGCTTCCAGAGCAGATTCAGGTGTTTTGAAGTGTGCAGCAAGCTGCTGGAAATGTCCATTATAGCCAGTCTGTTCTTTTACACTGTGGTCTCATGGGGAAGCATCCTTCAGTTTAAAATCCACACAAAGCCTAAACAAACTTATCAGGTGTTGTGGCACTCAAAGGCAAACCCCATATAATTGATTGTTAAAGAAAAAAAAATCACATTTTACATTACATTAAATGTGTCTCTTCAGATGGGAATGTAATCATAACAGACTAAAAATGGCTGATCATACAGTTTAAGGTATTTCTGTCAGGAAGAGATGGGTCCAGCTGGACTGACACCAGAAGTGACATCAGCGATGGTAAAGCCATCAATCTTCTGGTCTGCAGAAGAGAGAGAAAGAGGTTAGGAGCACACACTGATACAGTGCATTGCCGCACCCACCACACGACAAACCAACTCAGGATCCAAATTAGGACCCGAGTGCAGCCATGCAACGGGTGAAACCTCAGCACCACACTAGTTCAGATGGAGTGGAACAGTGTGAGGTTTTTTTGTTTTTTATAGGAAAAGAAAATGCATTAGTACAAAGCGCCAACACCTGGAGAGGAGGGGAAACACCATCACCAGAGCCCTTAAGCTGTCCCCTATGCATACGCAGCATACGCACGTGACACAGGAACGTGTGCCCTGCACATACTACTATTGTGGAAAAAAGTATGGAGGCAAAGTTGGATGCCATCATGAAAATCCCCTCAGTCCCCTCCAGGCTTCTTGAAGCACTTTATAGTCACAGGCTAATTCCACTACCGTATGCTAAGAAGTGCCTCTGGGGGTCAATTCAATGCTTCCTCCTGACACAAACAAATGAAATCCTGATACTCTTTAATTTTATTTTGCTATTTATGTATAATATACATTCATTTATTTCTCTGTTTATTGATTGAATTATTTGTCCTGTGTCTTTTTCCTTGTTTTTTATGTCTCTGCTCCAGTGTGCATCTAAATTTCCCCTTGAGATTAAAAAAGCTTGCCTAATCTAATCTAATCTACTCTAATGTCCTCCTACATTCAACAACAGTTGATCCTAATTTTCATTCAATTAGAAAATAATGTAAAGAGCGTCAGGACAGCACCCCTGTTCTTTGAGTGATTTTAATGATCAAATGTCTTGCAAGTCACTTTATCAGTATGGTCATCCACCAGATGCAAGTCTGTTTTCTGAATTTACTGATTAGATGGATTTTGGGGCATTCAGGCTTATTTGAGCAGCATTGTTTTGAACACTGGGCCAGCCAGGTGTTCAAAAGAATGGGAAAGAAAATTCCCAGTTGATGATAAAGGTTAGAGGAACTGGCAAAAGAGCTGGCAGGTGTCAGTTAACTGGAAGAACAGAGAGTTAAAACCGCCAAAACCAAAAGCACAATACAAAGTCGTACTCAAAAGAACACTGCCAAAAATTCTTTTAGTAAGTTGTTTAAAATGCCCCAAACTGAATGCTAATGCAAAAGTCATAGGATACAGCAAATCCAACGTTCAATTTTTGTCTCATCAGACCAGCAAATCTTGCTCCTCCCACTCACAGAGTCCTTGAACCCGTTATATGCCTTTTACTCAAACATTATTGCCTGATTGACAGAGTGCTGCTGAAATGGTTGGCCTTAAAACAGGTTCTTCCATGTGGATGTTTTTGATTTTGTATCGTAGAATAAATTTATTTGCTTTGGGTTGCCTTTTAGGCAAAACCTTTTTTGTCTATTTTTGACTCTTCCTTTGTTTTTTCTTAAAAAATATTTTTTTTAATAAAATCTTGAATTTGTAAAGAGCTAAAGTTTGTATACTTTCCCTCCCTCATCATGTTTTTTTTTTAAGGTTACTAATGAGTTTTCACCTTTATTGTGTTAGTGCAGGGTGAAGCCTACTTATACTTTGAGGGAAAAGTCCATGTTGGATGCTAGGCTTCAGTAAAGTCTGAGGCTAATGTCACACATATGTACCTGGGGACCACCAACTTCTTAAGAAGTAAGCAGTGCCACACCAGGGTGAGGGTGGGGGCAATGAAGCTAACAGTACCTTCTCTTTGCCCCCATCAAGAAGCCACTCAAAGAGGATGCTTAGCCCTGCCTACATCACTCAAGAAGGCCCCGCCCCTGCTGGTTTAAACAGTATAAAATGGAGTCTCGTTTTGGCCTGACACTTGAGCAGGGACAGAGCTCCAGCTCTTTTGCTGCTGTATAAATGGTGGCTCTGAGGCTAGGGATCTGCACTGGCAATTGGAAGGTTGCCGGTTTGAATCCCGTAAATGCCAAAATCGACTCTGCTCTGTTGGGCCCTTGAGCAAGGCCCTTAACCTGCAATTGCTGAGCACTTTGAGTAGTGAGAAAAGCGCTATATAAATGCAAAGATTTATTATTATTATTAAATCCCTTCAAGGAGTTTGCCTCCAGTACACGCATGCCCAGTGTAGGCAAATCTTATCGTCACATGCGTCTTCGGGCATTTTAGTCTTAACAAGGATACTTTTAAAAACAATGCCAAAAAGTTTGTTTTCATTTAACAGCTCTGTTTTTTTACATGAAAACATGGAAGTGTGGACGTAGCTTGGTTTCTTTTAAACATTAAAACAAAGTTCTGTTTATTTCTGTTGCAATGGGGGTATTGCAAGAGAACAAAATAGTCCTGATCTGTCTCTGTTAAAATTCTTTTACTTATTACCACAGTTCACTTATTTCATCTTCCTAACCTACTTAGTCTAAAACATGGTTGCATTGAGCTGGAACCTGCCCAAGCAGTGGCAGAGAGATTTCAGATTTAAATTTTTAATGCATTTGCAAACCTTTCTGAAAACATGAAAACTTTGTCATTATGGGCTATTGAGTGTAGATTGAAAAATGGCAAATGTATCCATTTAAAATTAAATCTACAACACAGTAAGGTGAGCAGAAATTGAGAAGGTCTGAATTCATTTTGAATCCACTGTAGCTTAGATACATGATAGCTTTAATTGTTCCTAAAGAGGATTAAGGTGAATATAAAGAATTCTTACAAAATGTAGCAGCTTGCTTTTGAAACTTGGCTTCACTGAGAGAGGTGAGACGAGAATTTTTAAATCTTTTTTTTCCTTTATTTCTTTTTTGCTGCTTCTTATCTTTTGAAGAGCTAAGCCTCTAAAAGTTCATATCAGGATTTGTGCTCTGAGTTGATGTAAAAATGAAATTTATAAACAGACTATTATTGATTTTTATATCCTATTTATGTTTGTTAGCTGATATTTTGTACTCATCCATTTTTGAAGGATTGTGGAGTTTAATTCATTTATGAACACTGAGTATCATTGATTTAATAAGGTTTTAAGAAACCCAGCAGTAGTGTAAAATAGACAGCACTTGAAAATGTTCATCCCTGCATGGAACGGCACCTTTTTTTTTTTTTTTTTTTAATATTGCTGGCATTATTACTAAATCTCTCCACATTTATTGAATAACTGGCATGATTTCCAGAAAGGGCTTTAGAGGTACTGATGAAATCCTTTGGATATAATGAATAATGAGAAAGGGATGAAATTTTACCTTCCAAATGAGTTGTCTGTGTGAGTCTATAGAGAAAATAGCCTTCTCAGTGGGCATGCAGGACATGGAAATGTGAACGGGATTGATGATGCTGTACAAATGCTTTGATTTATGACATGAAGTAAGTGCTAATGGGGCCAGAGCTGCTAATGAACTATTTCACATGGCACAAATTGACCCAAAATCTTTATGATAGAAAAATGTATTCAGAATGAACGGAGAGACCATGGGCTGCACTAACAAGATGTCTATAATATTAAATAAGATGAAGCTTCATTGACCTCTATTTCTGATTACAGGATATCACTATAAACTGATCCTGAAATTTTCAATCGAATCAACTAGATACAGCAAACATAAAACTGAGTCATTTGCATATTTCTTTTGTGTTTCACCCATATTGTAGTTATAGATACATTGTTTGCATTGTTGTTTATAATCAATAACTGGAATTAAAACTCTACAAAAGGTAAAAGACTCTCATTCGTCCCTTTACACATGGCTGAGCGCAGCTTGATGTCATTTGGTCTCTGCTTCTTCAATCGCTGTTTAGCAGGTGACTTGCATGGATTCTGGGTCACTGCAAAAGAGAATGAGTCAGCAGACAGTCTTTTCAAGCATGTGTGAGTTGGCTTTATAGCCCTCAGCAAGTTAATCTCTCAGGATAGTATGTACTTTTTTAATGTTGATGTTGACCCTCAGTGGTCCTGCCGCTAGCATTGCTAAAGGTAAGGGTTTATCTCTGAGGCCACTGACTTTACTGCTGGATCCACACTGTTCAGCACTTCCCTTGTCTCACCATGCACCTTGTAAATAGCTGCAGTAGCAGATGGCAGTACCTTCTGAAGCATAGCAGGTTGCGTAGTCCTTGTGGCAGACTCAAACAATTCCTCTACTTATACAATACAATACAATACAATTTATTTTTGTATAGCCCAAAATCACACAAAAAGTGCCGCAATGGGCTTTAACAGGCCCTGCCTCTTGACAGCCCTCCAGCCTTGACTCTCTAAGAAGACAAGGAAAAACTCCCAAAAAAAAAAACCTTGTAGGGAAAAATGGAGAAACCTTGGGAAAGACAGTTCAAAGAGAGACCCCTTTCCAGGTAGGTTGGGCATGCAGTGGGTGTCAAAAAGAAGGGGGTCAATACAATACAATACAATACACAGAACAGAACATATCCTCAATACGGTATAAAAATAAAAATTTTAGAAGTACGTAGCAGAAGTTAACAGTAAATGATATCACATAATATGATTTGGATTTGTTTATAGTTCTGGAGACCTCATCCATCAAGCTGCCTCCCCCATTTGGCCATTCCACAGCTGAGACAGCACTGGGCCTGCCAATTCGATGAAAGGACCCCTCTACCCAACGATTCCTATCAGGGATGACTTTACCTTAGGCAGAAAAAACAACTTGGCAGATGGGCCGAGGCACCAAGTGCCACATTTGAGTACCGAGAAACAGAATAGGTGAGAGTTAGTATTAAATTCTAACTATCATGTTACTTATGTTTTAGTGCTAATGACTGACAACAGAGATGCAGTCTGCACAGTTAATCAGCAGCTCTAGTCAGGATATGCTAAACTGAAGTAGTGAGTCTTCAGCCGGGATTTAAAAGCTGAGACCGAAGGGGCATCTCTTATAGTAGCAGGCAGACCATTCCACAGTTTAGGGGCCCTGTAACTAAAAGCTCGACCTCCCACTGTTATTTTATTAATCCTTGGAATCATAAGCAGACCGGCATCTTGAAATCTTAATGTGCGCTCTGGTTTGTAAGTCATGATAAGTTCAGACAAGTAAGCCGGACCTTGGCCATTTAGTGCCTTATATGTTAAAAGGAGGATTTTGAAATCCAGTGTAAGGATTTAAGAACTGGAGTTATGTGTTCGTATTTTCTTGTTCTTGTAATAATTCTTGCAGCAGCATTTTGGATTAACTGGAGGCTGTATAAAGAACTGTTTCTTAACAACCTGAATGTGGGTAGCTGGATGCCCTAGATGGGTTGTCAGCTTAAGAAAGAAAAAAAAAAAGAGAAAAATCACTATTGTTTTAAGAAACCACTGATTGCAGGTTTCAGCTCTACACCCATGAACAAGACGCTTCACCACCCTGTGCTCTGGCTGGAAAAACAAAACAAAAAAAAATTAAAAAGGGAAATGTAAGGATCTGTATCTTAAATGCTGTAAGTCTCAGGGGTTAACTAAATGTAACTTAAATCTGAAAGCACAAGAGGTCTGTGCCTCGTCTTAGAGAAACTACCAATGAAATTTTCCAAGGTTAGAATGAGGTAAATGAATAACGAACACCCCTCCAGAAAGTGAGGTTAAACAGATGGGAAAGCCCATACACCCCCCCTATGAAGCGGTGCTGAGATCAATAGGCCATTTCCACAAAACACCCCTGTTAATGAAGTAGAGTTCAGATGAATGAGTCAACATGAGTCAAAAGTTACTGGTGGCATTAGCTGATTGGAGGAGATGATAAAGTTCTGCATATTAAGAGTCAGATGACATGAAATATTAGATAAGGTGATGTACTTAAAAGTACAAAAGCAGATGAATTGTTTAATTGCTCAGTCCATGGACTGAGACATTTTTGTATAACTCTGTGAAAATAAAGAACTGTTCTGCATTTTCCTCTGGGTTCCATGACTGCCATCTTGGAAGATGGAGGAAAGTTTCTTCGATGGCAAGTCCAGCTAAAAGCAGATGACAATTTGTTATACACCTCACGGCATGCTTCATTAAGGAAGCAAATGAACATGGACCAGCTCATCAAATGCCCCATAGCATCGCTCTTCCAATTTGGTATCAGCCTCACAAGATTCATTCCAAGAACCTGAAACAAAAAAAGAATGTGAAGAGAACATACAACCCACATTCTCTGAGGTAAAATTACTTTTATTGTGAACCATATTTGTTATCTGTGGTGTGATACTACCAAACAAAAGCATGAAATTTTCAGATAAAAAGACATTTGGAAACAAAGCACACTACTTACAGAAGTAAATCGTTTGACTTTCTTAAATGAAAATCTCGAGGCTTCAGCAAAAGCAATCAAGCGTATTTGTACGTCACTCCAGCAGGCACTTGAGGCATTGTCTAGTTGCACATTGAACTGCCAGGTAAAAAAAAAATCTCAAACAATGGCTGAACATCTTTCCTTCTGTAATAGATGCATACACCAAAATTCTAGACAAGCCAGCCGCCTGAAAACTAATACATATTCCTCTCTGCATTCTCTTGACACCACTGATTTTGACAAACGTTTGAAAATCAGATAAGCCCATATTACCAACTAAAAGAGCAAATAAACACTAAATGTGATTCAATATTAAGCACCTGTGGATCGAGTTATTTTTTGAAAAAACACTGTGTGTAGTTTATCTGTTATATACACTGTATTTAAATACTGAATATGTATTTACTATTCTCTGTTAATGTATACCATTCAGGGGAAACATTGGCTACTTCACATTACAGTTACTGCTAATAAGCGGTCATCACTGAACAAAAAGAGATAAAACTGGGTCCTGAGGCTAAAGATTTAAGTACAATCAACTATAGTGGCCTGTAACATAGCAGCTACTACACAAGTTTGAGAGTAATGGGTTTAATAGGCACTATTCTTTCTAGATTTTAACTGAACTTTTCAGGAAGTGCAGAAGTCAGATTACCCTGTGCCCTTATTCCTATCTGCAGCTTGTTATAATTGGTATTTTTCATTATTTTCTGAATATATTTGCATGAATTTTGGCTAGTTTTAAGTCTCGTCTTGTATTTTGAAACTCAGGGATTCTGAATCTGAAGTAAAATTTCAGGTCTGATGCATTTTTGAGGAGCTTATGATTTATTAGCCTTTGCCATGATACCATTTCACTTATCCTTGGCCCTCTCCCCTTTGTGGATTCCACCATTATGATGCAAATCCTGGTTGCTAGGGGAGTGATTTCTAGGGTTACAAATTTGAGGGACCAGTTGGTGGGAAATTAAAAGATCATCTCGATGGACAGTTTGTATCCAAGTTTTCAGATAACAAATCTATCTTCTTTTGGGACTTTAGGGCTTTTATTTTTGATTTCCTGGTTCTTGAATCTTTTGCTCTTGGTCCTGACCTTTGATATTTGTTCTTATTTTGGCTTCACTGATAGATCTGGAGACTCTTGATTGCTTGGTTAGTGTTTTGACTTTTTCTATCTTCATGTCCTTTCCATATAAAACATACTGTCTTTCTTTGAGATAGTAAACAGTTAAGCATGTTGTGACTCAGAGTTTGGGGATGACACCATTTTCCCTATGTGTTCACATTAGGAGACACAATTTGGAAATACAATACTTAGTTTTTCATAGTGATCACACTTAATTGCATTCATCAATTATATTTGAATGATAATCAATGAAAAGTAAATACTTTGGTTGTTATGATTTTTGTTTCATTTTAATTTTTGTCTCAGATGTATATGTGAATTTATTTTGTAAACATTAAGGAATCCATGGGTAATGAATGGTATTTATCAGATTCAGGGTCATTTTCTCATAGTTAAAATTTTGGAGCATTTGGTTAATTTAACCGCAATGCCATTTGGTGTTTATGTATTTCACCATTTTGGGGTCCCATTGCTAAGACACAACCCTGCATTGTTAGGGGCATTTCCCAGGAACGTTTTTTAAGCCAGTGCTAAGGGGGTCTTCTCTGTGTCAAAGTTTGTGGATAAATAGTAAATACTTTGTGCAACTTTTCTAAACAATTCTTTGGGCAAAAGCTTAACGTTCTGTTACTTTGATTTTCAGTTTTTGATTTCCCTTTTTGACTTGAGGGCAGTTCTGCTTGTATTTTAGGATTTTGACCATGGCTTGTTGATGATTTTGAATAAACCAAAATAAAACGGTGAAAAACGCAGAAAAGTAATGATAATAATAACCTGCTTACAATGAGTACAATAACACAATAAGATAAGCAGAACCTAACCAATACATGATAATCTGAAACAAAATCAGTATATTGAATTTAATCTTAGCCTAGTATTCAATAAAGAAATAACACATGATAATAAGGAATTTTATAAATAATACACAGCATCCATGTGAAAACACAATAGACAAATAAGTATAATGAACTATATTTAAATTGGGGTGGCATGGTGGTAGCACTGCTGACTCTCAGTTAGGAGACCCAGATTCACGTCCCAGGTCCTCACTGTGTGGAGTTTGCATGGTTTCCTCCCACAGTTCAAAGACATGCAGGTTAGGTGTATTGGCGAATTGTCCGTAGAGTGTGTGTGTGTGTGTGTGTATGCCCTGAGGTGGGCGGGCACCCTCCCGGAATTTTATTTCCTAACTTGTGCCCTGTGTTGGCTGGGATTGGCTCCAGCAGACCCCCGTGACCCTGCAGTTAGGATATAGCAGTTTGGATAATGAATAGATGGATGGATATATTTAAATTATTGGGACCAACCGTCTACTTTGGTAATTTGCAGATGCCTACTGCTGTAGGTTTTTATAAATTTTGTTTCATTCATAAGCAGCATATCTGTTTCTTTCAAGTTAAGGCACTGCTTTGGTCATGGCCATCTTTTATACCACACTGTTGTTCTACATTATTTCTTAGAATGTATAGCACAGTGTGTGTCCTGCCCTCATATCTTCAATTTATTCACTGCCACAGTTTGTATTTTTTTAATGGGGTAGCATTCGCAAATAATGCTGTTGCT
This sequence comes from Polypterus bichir lapradei, assembly GCA_026402145.1. Lineage (NCBI taxonomy): Eukaryota > Metazoa > Chordata > Cladistia > Polypteriformes > Polypteridae > Polypterus > Polypterus bichir. Next base: position 677,426 of record JANRMT010062800.1, read on the forward strand.
ACACAAAGAAAATAAAACTGAAACTGCACTGTTTACTAAGCTTAGAGGTGAATATCATATATCTTAAAAAGGGAAAGCTAGACAAAACTTGAAGTTTACAAGTACACATTTGCTTTCATAAGAAAACCTGTCTTATACAAACTTTGTTATTTTCTCAAACAAAAGAGCACATGTTAAAACACATTTACTTAAGTTTTAAAAACAATGCATAACAGTGTTGTATCCTGCAGTTTTTTTTAGTGTTTTGCATTGGTCAACTCCTATACCAAAACATAAACCTTGTAGCAATTTGGTAAGAACGCATTAACTGTTGTATTTCCTGAATGCATATTAATATCTGGACCCATATGTATAGGATGGTCCAGATCAAACTGCAATTTTCATTACACTATAACTTATTAAGTTTATTACATAGAAAATCTCCTGAAAAATCAAGGCCATCGAAATGTGCGCAAACTGACGACATGAAGAATTGTCTTTGCGCCGAACTGGAATCATCCTCAGATAACTCAAAGTCATCCAGACGATCTGGAGCTGCATAATTAGATCTGGACCACCCTGTATAACTTCAAGTTACTCGGTCAGACCATGATCAAAGCCATCAAGAAGGAGATTGAGATGACGGAGATTGCGCTAAACAGTATATTATATATGATTGTCTGTTAAATATTAAAATCTAAGCCGTAACAGTAAAAGGAAAGAAAAAAGTTTAAAAAATGCAACAAGAATGTCTTCCGTATTCAAAAAACGGATAACTTGTGAGATGGTTACAATAACATGCGTTTGGTCTCCACACCTCTCCTCAAGACACTCCCAGCATTCCGTGTATTTGTTAAATTCCACCAAACATACGAGATTCAATTTAATGAGGTCCAGACTATCCAAAGCAGGTGTGCTACTGATGCAATTTAACAAATAAATGGAGAGATTGCATGATAAACACAAATACTGGGATGCCTGAAGGAAAGTCTTAAAAATGCCTTCGCTAACACACTTGGAGAGACATAAAATCATAGTTTTGTATCGGCAAAGCTAATTGTAGCTGTGTCTTTTCTAGGTTCCCAAAATCGAGTAGCTACTGATTTGGCACAGTAGGATCCATCATGAGTCAAATGCACAACAAAAGAAATTGCATGTTCTAATGGTTAGTTTTAAAAAAAGTTTAGTAAAATTTCAAAAAAGAAACAAAAATTCAGGAAAAAGTTACTACACATGCAGAATAAAATGCAGACAAAAGGAAAAAGGGCTTCTTTGCCGTGTCATTATAATCTTAGCTTCCTCACGTTAAACTTCAGTTACTTTATATCCTTGAAAGTGATGTTACTTTTCTATAGTAAACTTGAATAGGTTTTAGTACATGAATCCAGTATGTTCAGTATGGCTTCAAACTGTTTGCCCTCCATACCTGCCAACTGCAAGGCTGATCTTATGCTTGATTAGTCTAATAATTAGTATACTAGTCTAATAATTAGTATACATTTTACAAATATGCTTATAGGGGTTATAATGAGACCTTCCGTTAAAAGTTGGGCTAATAAGTTTACATACCGTTGCAGAATTTGTAAGGTGTGTACCAAACTTTAAGGAAAAGATAACTGATCAGGAAAAAGACATTTCATTTACTTTTAATGGAATCCAAATTAAACTGTAAGGCATCACAGAACAGTACAACCATTAAACAAAACACAGTAATAAGGAAAATAATGAGATTGTCTCTGTCCAAAAGTTTGCATACCCTTAGTTCTTAATACTGTTTATTGCCCCCTTTTAGTGTCAATGATGGCATGCAGTCTTTTGTTACAGTTGTGCATGAGGCTCTTGATTTTCCCAGGTGGCACAGCTGCCCATTCTTCTTGGCAAAAAGCCCCCAGGTCCTGTACATTCTTGGGTATTCTCATATGAACTGCACGTTTGAGATTTCCACAAAGTGGTTCAATGAAATTGAGGTTAGGAGACTGTGATAGCCAGTACAGTAAAAAAAAAAAAAAAACAGTTTATTTTTGCAACCCAGTTGCTAAGTTAGAAACCAAACCTTATAAATAATGGGTCTTGTTTAATTGCATGGCTTGATAGAGTCATGTCAGGTCATTTTGAAATCGCAGATTTTTTCCTTTCCCAATATACCATCCTAATGGTTTGTAGCCTGAAGCAGATGAGTAGTTCTTAGTCCTTCACTTTTTTCTCTTCAGTTTCCTTCTAATTATTTTATTAATCGAGATATGAATACACAGAAGTGTAAATGAAAACAATTTAGATGGATAAATGCTGGTTTGTTTGTCATTTGCATCTTTTTGTTAATAAAGAGCAATTAAAAACAGTGAATCCAGCTGTTTAATTAACATCAACAATTAAAGGCGGGAAATCTTAACCAGCGCGACAACAAAAATGCTGCTTGTGCTTCAATAGTAATACTTTTCATTAAGAGACTGCATTGGAACAAAAAGCCTGCAGTCACTGAGGACCTCCAGGACCAACGTTGCTCATCCCGGGTTAAGTTAAGAAAACAAACTAGAAATGTTGCTCCATCCTAATCAACACTACCTCTTTATTAATTTTTCTGCTGTTATGGTCGAGAATTTATTCTTTTGGTGTATGATTGGATTCCCTAATACAATACTTAGTTTTTCATAGTGATCACACTTAATTACATTCATCAATTCTATTTGAATGATAATCAATGAAAAGTAAATCCTTTAGTTGTTATGATTTTTGTTTCATCTTAATTTTTGTCTCAGATGTATATGTGAATTTATTTTGTAAACATTAAGGAATCCATGGGTAATGGTATTTATCAGATTCTAGGTCATTTTCTTATAGTTAATATTTTGGAGCATTTGGTTAATTTAACCGCAATGCCATTTGGTGTTTATGTATTTCACCATTTTGGGGTCCCATTGCTAAGACACAACCCTGCGTTGTTAGGGGCATTTCCCAAGAACGTTTTTTAAGCCAGTGTTACAGAGGTCTCATTGTCAAAGTTTGTGGATAAATAGTAATAGTAATTTTTCTAAACAATTCTTTGGGCAAAAGCTTAACGTTCTGTTCCTTTGATTTTCAGTTTTTGATCTCCCTTTTTGACTTGAGGGCAGTTCTGCTTGTATTTTAGGATTTTGACCATGGCTTGTTGATGATTTTGAATAAACCAAAAAAACGGTGAAAAACGCAGAAAAGTAATGATAATAATAACCTGCATACAACGAGTACAATAACACAATAAGATAAGCAGAACCTAACCAATACATGATAATTTGAAACAAAATCAGTATACAGTAATCCCTCCTCGATCGCGGGGGTTGCATTCCAGAACCCTCCGCGATAGGTGAAAATCCGTGAAGTAGAAACCATATGTTTGTATGGTTATTTTTATATATTTTAAGCCCTTAGAAACTCTCCCACACTGTTTATAAATATTCTCCGCACAGTTATACAGTAAACTCTCGTTTATCGCGGTTAATCCGCTCCAGACAGATAAATGAATTTCCACGAAGTAGGATTCTTTATTTATAAATCTAATATTTTTGCAGTTAGAGCTTTGAAAACCTGTTTACGACCTTCTAAATACGTTTTTTAACATTATTAGAGCCCTCTAGACATGAAATAACACCCTTTAGTCAAAAGTTTAAACTGTGCTCCATGACAAGACAGAGATGACAGTTCTTTCTCAAAATTAAAAGAATGCAAACATATCTTCCTCTTCAAAGAAGTGTGTGTAGCAGAGAATGTCAGAGAGAGTGAGAAAAGTAAACAATCAAAAATCAATAGGGCTGTTGGGCTTTTATGTATGCGAAGCACAGCGATAAAGCGGCCGGAATGAAGGGATCAATGTGAAGGTAGGAACCCTGAGCACTACTTCTTTGTATTTGTTGGTTCACTGTAGTTTTACAAATTGATTTTTAATCAAACATTAATAAGCTACATAGCATGTTGAATAATTTAATCCATACACCACTGAAAGCATCTTCAGTAAGAGGGTCAAAGGGGATTGGGGTTTACAGACATCACATCAGGTCTCTATATTACTACAGGAGATAGAACCAGTGGTGGTATTCGATAATATTACAAAGATGATTCAAAGCTGATTGATTCGATGTTGATTTAAAATTTCTACAAATCATGACACTGCATTGGTATGAAAGTGTAAAATTATAAATGCCTCATCATGAAATGTATTTTTATAACTATCTGACATCAAAAACCAGTAAAAGGTACTAAAGCCATCCTCAGTCGTTCTTCTTCTACCATATTATGAAGAGTGGCTTGGCATACACTAAAAATTGCGTTTCACTCTGTTTCATCATCTGTTATCTCTGTTGCACTTAGCAGCGCTATGCAGATGTACAGTCACATTTAGTTTTTTAGAAATGTAACGTTTTGCTTATACTTGATAAAAAAAGTAGCATAATCAGTTCTTTTCAGGGTTACTGTCACGTCTGCACAGTGCGATGAAATTGCTATCTGTGCATTTCAACAACACAGAGCAGGCCGCCATTATGCTTGTCTGGCAGCCGAAATCTTGCTCCATTAGTTATGTATAACATCACAAAATAATATGTAGACGTGAGTAAAACAGCCCAGCTTCCTTTTGCATACAGTTTTTTAGGATTAATGATACACTTCATTTTGCATGTAACTTTGTAATTATGAAACCCACTAGAAAGGGTATTTTGGAGTTTTAAAAGTGTTTTGTGTGGGCTGAAAGAAAGGAACATTGCTTCTTAAGCATCTTTCAACACTCTACACCCCCTTTGGACCTGTATATTTCTCAAAAAAAAGAGATCTAAATGAAACTAAATGGGGAAATAATATCTTTTGGAATTTCAACATGGCTAAAAACAACCCAAATTGAGAATAAAAGACCAACTCTGTAATCCAGAGAGGCAACAAAATTGTTATGCAGATTTATTTATAAGTTAATACTGTACCTGTAGCCTTAGATGAGAACCCACTTTGACCAGTACAAAACTTTGATAATGTCCTCCCATCGGCCCCAGCGGTATCCTCCTGTGTAATGGGAATTGCAGTCCACAGATCCATCCATCCATCCATTAACCAACCCGACATATCCTAACTACAGGGTCACGAGGGTCTGCTGGAGCCAATCCCAGCCAACACAGGGCGCAAGGCAGGAAACAAACCCTGGAAAGGGCGCCAACCCACCGCAGTGCGCGCACACACACACACACACACACACACCAAGCACACACTGGGGACAATTTAGAATCGCCAATGCACCTAACCTGCATGTCTTTGGACTGTGGGAGTAAACCGGAGTACTCGGTGGAAACTCACGTAGACACGGGGAGAACATGCAAACTCCACGCAGGGAGGAAGCAAACCCGGGTCTCCTAACTGTGAGGTAGCAGCGCTACCCACTGTGCCACCATGCCAGTCCACAGATCACCATTGCTTTTTGGGTTGTATACCCCCTATTTTAACACTACTCCCTGAAACCCCATATAAGGTTATATTTTAAATTGGACAAAAGGTTACGTCTGCGTAAACATTTCTTAAAATCAGTTGTAACATTTTTGCGTGATGGGCAAACAAACAAACAGAGAAACAGCAAAAAACAGATCACAATTTTATATAGATGACAATTCTGTAGTATTTCATACTAATTAGGAATATCATACATCACTATAGATCTTGGGTATACTATACATATCTTACTTAAGAAATATTAGTAAAATTAAGCTGACTCAGGATTTTAAATGGATTTTTTAATAATTCACTGTATTCCAGCTTTCGTTGTTTAGATGAGATATCGCTCCTGCTTTCCTGTTACTTTCTTTGTCATTGCTTGAGGAAGCAATCATCTTCTGGAGATCTCCTTCATTTGTCCCCTGAGAATAGATATCTAAAAGCTGATTAACATCAGTTGCTTGAATATATTTAAATCCCTTGTCTGCCAGTTGTCAAGCTAGAATATAGAATTGTGTAATATATTCATATACGGTAACAGAAGCATACTGATATTACCAGGCATTTTCATGTTCTGGCATATGGATAATTTCAAGCTGACACCTGAAAAAACATAACTGAATTTACTTGTCACACATATCAGAAACTTTCTCAGCCTCATGAGAATTGCAATCTGTTAGATGTATTAACACTGGAGAACAACTCTCTCAAAAAATTTATATTACTTATATCTGCCATTGTTAACATAAATAAAACATTAGTCAAGTACCATATGATAACAGGTTCTTTTTTTGCAATTAAGAAAATTTTGATTATGATGAGAATAGAGAATACACAGAATGCCATGCTATTCAGTGAACATTATTACAGGCGATCCTCAAGGATTTTATTTGTCCCATTTTACTCATTATGGCCTTGACAATATGATACCTCACTTACTATAGTTCCATTGTTTAGTAAAATACATCGCAAGCTTTGCTTTATGCAGATGTGCACTTAAACAGGGAAAAGAGGATGACTGAGAGAAGTAATAAGAAGTAATAAGAAGTAACAATGTCCATTCATTGTGTTTTAACCTGTTTTTAGATTAATTTAACACATCAAGTCTTTTTAAATCATTACAGGTTTCCAGAAGTCAGATAATACCAATAAGGTAAAACGTAATTTAAAATGGAATTGTTATTGATAAAAAGGTAAATAAATATTCAAAGCCAAGTAGCTATACTTGCAACAACAAATGTTAAAAAATAGAGATTAATAGGAAAGGATAGTTAAAAATGGGAACATAGTAAATCACAATGCATTAATAATAAGTAAACCATAAACAATAAAGAACAAAATCATTAAGAAAATAAAAAAAAAAAAGTCCCGTATATTGCTATTCTGAGACATAGTGAGAGGATGATCAAAATGGAGAAAACATCCAATTGCAAAATGTCCAAAATTGAAAAGGCAGCCCTGTCAGGAATAACACAAATGCAAAGCACTGCTGACGTGTTTCAGGACACAAAATGGCCCTTCTAGTTCATACCTTTCCTGTCTAAAGCTCTTGAGCGTGTTGTAGCCTCCCAGCTCACCAATTACTTAACCTCTAATAACATGATGGAACCCTTTCAGTCTGGTTTCAGGGTGCAGCACAGCTGTGAAACTGCTCTGCTACGAGTAACCAATGATTTGCTTATGGCAGCAGACTCTGGACAAACCAGCATATTAATTCTGTTAGACCTCAGTGCAGCATTTGACACTGTCAAACATGACATTCTACTGTCCAGAATGGAGAACATGCTGGGTATCTCTGGCACTGCCCTCCAGTGGTTCAAGTCCTATCTGACTGATAGACAAGAGTTTGTTAGTCTGGGCAACAGCAGGTCCAGCACAGCGCCAGTCACACAAGGAGTTCCTCAGGGCTCTGTCCTCGGCCCTCTTCTCTTCTGTATTTATATGCTTCCCCTTGGCCATATTATTCGTAGCTATGGACTGGGCTATCATTTTTATGCAGATGATACACAACTCTACTTCAATGTTAAAAGTGGAACTTCATCAGAGCTTTCTCAGCTCACAACCTGCCTTAGTGAAATTAAAACCTGGATGGAGCAGAACTCTTTAAAATTGAACTGCAACAAAACTGAACTCCTGCAAATTGGGACTAAAATGCAACTTAATAAAATGAGCTCCTTCCCAGTCCATCTTGGCAGTGATCTCATCAGACCTGCCTCTACTGCAAAGAATCTCTGTGTCATTTTTGATTCCTCCCTCTCTTATTCCGCCCACATAAATCACATTAAGAAACTTTCTTACTTTCACCTCCGTAACATATCCCGTGTTCGCTCCTTCCTCTCCTTTTCTAATGCTGAGAAACTTGTCCATGCTTTTATCACATCCCGCATAGATTATTGTAACTCGCTGCTGGCGTGTGCCCCTTCTAATCTTATATCACAGCTCCAGCTTATTCAAAACTCGGCTGCAAGAGTCCTGACTCGAACCAGCAGCAGCGAGCACATCACACCCATCCTGCTCCGTCTTCATTGGCTCCCTGTGTCTTACAGAATCGAATATAAAATCCTACTAATAACCTACAAAGCCTTAAATAACCTCGCACCAAACTACATCAGTGACCTTCTCCATCACTATGTGCCTGCCCGCCCACTAAGGTCCTCTGATTCTGGCAATCTTGTTGTGCCCCACACTAACCTACACTCCATGGGTGACAGGGCCTTCAGCAGTATAGCGCCCAGACTCTGGAATGACCTACCGAAATTAATCAGATCAGCTGACTCGATGAATTCTTTTAAAAAACAACTCAAAACTCATCTGTTCAGGAAGGCTTTTAGCTCTATTTGACTTCATTCCCCTTCTCTCAGTTTACCTCTCTGTCAAGATGCTCATGTAACCTGTATGTGTGTGTGCTAGACCATCAATTCTGTTGTCTGTTAGGCTTTAGGTTTGAACTTACTGTCTTAATATTCTTTATTTATTTATTTGGTTTGTACAATGCTATACGCTGTATACCCTGCTGTTTTCTCTTATTTTCTGTAAGTGCCTTGAGCATGGGAAAGGCGCTATATAAATAAAATGTATTATTATTATTATTATTATAAGGAATATCGGTGGCAGCCGCTGGTTGCTAAAACAGGTGGTACAAAGGTATATGACCCTGTTACTTTACACTTTCAACAGTATGGAACATAGCTGCACTGTAAATTGCACATAAGAAAGGGTATTGTTTATATTTTACACTTTAAAAACACATAATACAAACAACAAAAAAAGTATATACATTAGGTGCTCCATACTCTTTCATGGAAACTCTCTCTGCCAGGGATTGCCTACTAAATAGCTCTTGCAGTGAAATAACAGCATTTGGAAGCACATCTGTAACGTTCACACCAACCATTTATAGCTCTCCCACTCACCTCAACTGCAGCGATTGTGGGACGATAAGATTCACACTGCTGTAAAACAGTAATTTATTTATTTTATTTAGGGATGCCAGGAACCTACCCAGCTTTGAACCAGCTTGAACACTTACACACTGTGACAAGTGAAACAACAGTTGAGGAAATCAATAATAAGCAATATATTAAAGAAGAAATGAAGGCACAAAACAATTTACAAACAATGCACACACAAAATCCAACACAACTTACTGTGATGGAGATAATTATTTAACACAGAAACTAACAAATCCCAACAAAAACAATAAACGATAAACAATTATGACACATTCTACAAACAGTTTGGCTCTACAGATGCAAACGATGATTAAGGGAATGAAAACCCCTCAGTGAAGAGATTCCTGAGAGTACTGAGTACCGTCATGAAGAGTGTATGAAGAATTGCAGACATTGAAAGAGCTTGACAGCTGAAGACGTTTTCCAACCCAGGCAAGTCCTCATAAACAGCAAACACAGGGCACAAACACAAATCCAGAGATAGCTGTAATCCTTTGTAAAAGATAGCCCAGCTACAGACAGACACGACACCAGATGTCCACAACACACACAGTTTATTTACAACACTACACAGTACACAATCCAGTACCATAAACTTACACACAGTACTCAGTCTTTTCCTTTCCTTCTTCTGCCACCTCACCTCACCTCCACTCCACTCCATCCTCGTCCACCTGACTCAGGCTCTCCAAATGGAGTTAGGCGGCCCTTTTTATAATGCACTGGATGTGCTCTAGGTGCTCCCCGATGATCTCCCTGCAGCACTTCCTGGAGTGGCGGAAGTGCTGCATGGGCACCCAGAAGCACTCCGGGTGTACCTGCTTCCTGGTTTGGCAGTATTTCCTAGTGTGGCGGAAGTGCTGCAGTCCAAGGCTCCTTAGTCCTTCAGGCGGCCCCTGGTGGTGGCCACAGAACCACACAGGGTTGAACCTTCCAGTTCCGGGGCTCCCACACAATCCAGGATGGGTGCCCTCTTGTGTCCTGGAGAAGAAATTGCCCCGTCCCGGTCCCCTGCATCTATCACACCTTATGTAGCTGCATTTACCCCAAATTACCAAAATACTGCAGCTTGTAAATGGGATTCAGCAAAAGCCTGATGCGTCGAAATGATTCCACAGACAACATATCTTTGTTTTCAAAATTTTTAATTAAAATTCAAAGTAAAACAGTTCACACAAAAAAGAAAAAAATGAAAATAGCAAAAATTAGAAAAGTTGTTGTTTAAGAGAAGTTCTGTTCAAAGCTTATAAATCTTGTTACATTTCTAATCATTACAAATCATTCCTAAACGTTTCTGAATCATTTAAGAACAGTCAGAAAACTGTATAACTATTCTATTTTCTATGTTGAAAATGGAACTTTTTAAGTCCCTGTGCACTGGGACCTATTCTAACAACAACTGACTCAATTATCACACTGTATCTTAATTATAGCAAGAAAGTTCTATCTCATACTAACTTACAGGGGGCAAAGACTATACCATTGTCAATGACTATGAAAGAAATTTATATTCTGTTGAAATTAAGCCAACTCTAATATGGGTTTAACTCCAAGCTTTAACTTTCTAAGATTGTCTCTTACACCTTAAGTGGTTGTAATCATTATCCAGTTGTGGAGTGAATGCATTAGAACACAGAAAAGACACAAGGTGATCTATCGCCCCCAGCGTCTTAGGGCTCCTTTTTTGAAAGTCATGTTTCATCTTGTTTCTTCCCAGCAACCCCCATGCAAATCTGAAGCTGCCCAATGAAGAATCACTTCTGGGGTTGCTGGAAATTGTAGTCCCTTTAACAGTGCTGCTACGAAACTATGAAAGAGTGTAAGCAATGTATGCTGTATGTATTACTTACCATACATATCACATGTCCCAACGAGCTCCTATACATTTTGTATAGAATTGCATTTTTTTCTGTTGTTAGGCCTGGATGCATTGTTCTTTATTAGAAATTCTGGGGCGAATTCAATGTTGCCCTATGATAGGTGAGGATTAGTGATTGGAAAACACTGAACAAAAGATAGGTCAATGATATATCATCGAAATAATGTGGTCCTTATAATGGAAATAAAGAGCATATTGATGGTTGGGTGAATTTTTCTATGTTATATTATTTATTTATTTTTTATTTTAGGTGGGGCATTGCCCCAGTGTCCCTTATAGACCAGCCACCATTGATGACAACATAATAACAATAGAAAAATAGAAAAAGGGCAAACATATTCATAACTAGGAATAATTCAGAAACAACAAAAAATATAACAAAGATCTTTTAAGAGAATCCAAAATCTTGAACAAAAAGGAAGTGCGTGGCTTTTCCTTTATACCTTTCTACCTGATGATGTAATGCACCACAGACTTCCAGTTGACTTTATTTGGAAATTGCCAAACCTTTAAATGCTTAGGTTTCTTCTGTCTTTTTCTTTGTAATTCAATCTTTCTATAGAGTTGGATCCCTTAATTTGATCAAAATTCTGACAATACTAAATGCTAAAGGGGAGCAATTACTTCAATGCCATATTAACTTGTCTGCTCATTTGTAAGAAACATTTCCTGGATGATCGTTAGAGAGAAACGCCTTGGTAAATCATCTTCAGAGTGGGAAGGGTAATCAAGGACAACTGTCTTAGCAATGTTGATTGCTAAATCAACCCACCATGACCCACTTCACAAACCATCTGCGACCCATCTCCATTAAATACAACAGTAATTTGCAACTCAAAAGTGTGGCAGCCTCGACTGATACTTACGGAAATCCTGTATTAGACAATATTACATTTTGGGGATCAGCATCAGGACAATGTTTTACTCATTCCAATAATCTATAAGTGAATAGATCTTATTTACATGGTTCAGTTTGGCTCAATTAGGCAGGCATGGATTATTTTCTATTCTTGATACTTGCATATTGTTCCTTTAATCACCCCCCACTTTGTATGTTTTCTTTTGTAAAATCACTATTTTGACAATATTGTTTTCTTTTGTCCTAGGTTAGAGTGGTTCACCAAGATATCACAAACGTATTTTTCTCCATCCATGTATTTTTCTTGTCGAAATGCCGTGTTCTTCTGCACCACAATTCAATACCTGATTCACCAGTCCTAGCATTACTTCATTTTTGCATATGGATCTGTCAAAACCAGTAGTTTTCAAGTTCAGTCATTGAGGACCACAATGGCTGCAGGTTTTTATTCTGACCAAGTTCACAATCATTGTCACTGTTACTTTAATTGATTTAATTACAGTATTTAGTTATCTAGCCCTCATATATTTCTATGAAATGCATACAATCTCAATTTCCCCTTGGGATTAATAAAGTATCGATCTATCTAAATATTTGTATTTATTCTTATAGCTTCCATTTTCATTTTATTTTACCCTTTTCTGTAGAGTTCCCATCTCATCTTCTGAAATCAATTTCTTTCAAGTTCAGGTTGTGATGGCAGGAGACCATGCAGATCAGCCCATGCTCTCCTGTCCCCAGCCAAGGATTTCAGGTTTTTTTGTTGAATTCCTAGATGTTCACAGAGCCAGCCGAGAGGTGTAATCCCTCCAGTGTGTCCTTCGTCTGCCACCGGGTCTCTGTTTAGTAAAATGTGCCCAGGCCAGTGCCAAGGAGAGCTGCCCAGAGGTATCCTTACAACATTCCCAAACCATCTTGACTGACTTCCCTCAGTCTAGAGGAGCAGTGGCTCTACTCTAAGGCTCTCTCAAATTACTGTTCTTTTAACTCTGTCATGGAGTGTCACCCCAGAAGCCCTGCAAAGAAACCTCTTTCCTACCGCTAGTACTCGCAATCTCATTCTTTCAGTCCTTACCCACACCTCATGACCATGGATGGCTGGCATCCTGCCCATACCTGGCTGGGAGGCATTGATAATGGAAGGGTGGGAAGAGTGTGCCTGCCGCGGGGGATGTGTTCTCCAAACAAAATAGGTGGCAACAGCTTTCTGGCAGGTCTTTAGTGTGCTCACATGTAGCTGTAGCTTCACTGAGCAGCTCTTCTGGGTTGTGTGGGAACCACCAGGGATAACTGGCAGGAAAAGTTTAGTGCTTCCTGGATGCAGTGTGATGGCAAACCTGGGTTCAGTCAGCTCTGGGGGAGCTGGTGTTGGATGTAAAGGTAGGATAAAGCTTGCCAGGAGGAGTGGAGAAGAAAAGTTTAAGGAGAAAGTTTATTGTAACTTATAGTGGATAAAAAGAATCATTGTAAAGGTAATTATGTTAATGAAAAGCCTTTACTTGTACTGGAAATCATGTCTGTGCAATTGTGTCAGGAGTTTGGGGTGCTGCTACACATTCATCAAGGAATGGGTCATGAAGACACATAAAAGGTCAAGAGTGGGTCACAACAACAAAAGTTAAAGAAACCCTGATGTAACAGGTTTGCAAAACAAAATAACTGAAGAATTTAAATGCTTGTTTAGCTATCATAATTTGGATAAGAAATTCTTAAGCAAACTGAACATCTTTATAGCCTAACAGAAGAAAACTAGGGAAAAAAAAAACAGTCAGCATTCACATATGAGCATTCAAGTCGGAAAAAATATGTTTTAAATAAATTTAAAAAGAAATATGTTTATTCATTATGAATCTACTGTATATTCTGTGCACAGCACAGGTAAATAAGAAAATCGTGTATGTAACACAGCTTAGAATATTCAGGCATTTTGTGTCTCCTCAGTTTTTAGTTTGATAAAAAAATTCATTAATTGCTCACATTTTCCAATGATTTGTTTCTCTCTGTACCCTCATCCATTTATCTAAATTACACATCAGCATTTTTCTCCTGAATAATTATAAACACTGGCAAATTTATCAACCTTTAGTGCATAATGATGTTGACTGGACCTAAAATTCATATATCATTGCCTGGCAGACTGCACACTTCTAGGATAATTGATGCAATCTTTTAATTAACTTCACTGGGGTGCCTTGGATGGGTACCAAATGCCCCACTGACATGCTGTCTCCTTTTCTTTCTGACACTTTTTGATAATGTGCTGCTCAAAGTTAAATTGTTCGGGTAAATGAATCAGATTAACTGATGTTAATGTTAAATGTATGTATAAATGTTTATTTTACAAGCAAAAAAGCCGTAAGGCACTGGGTAAAGTATTCTTCTAAATTCAGTAAGAACAATGTGAATGATACAAATATTCAAAGATGTCAGAGGAATTAATAAGTAATTGGAATTTACTGAAATTACTAATGTAACCAAAGCAACTCCATGAATAACAAAACATTCTCGGACCATCTTATTTCCGTTCAGGACTGGGGGGGCCAAAATCTATCATAGGCAAAAAAAGGGTAGGTAGCGGCCATGGACAGGGAGCCAGTCCACTAATGGGTTCTCTCACACTCAAAACCACACAGGGCCTGTACTGGAATTGTTATCACTTCCCAGATCTGTCCATGGCTGCTTTGCAAAGGAAAAGGAAATGAGTGTAAAAGAGCTAAATGGAGTCTGTTATAGAAAAAATCTTGATCCTTGGTTCACTTCGGCACTTGTACAGAGAAGGACTCCAGCAATATATAAGAATAAGAAATTTATTTAAGAAGGGTGCCTTTGGAATGCACCATACAACCAGCCAGTATCCTTGGTTGTGCTAACAAACCTTTGTTGGAAAAAGCCTTTATAACGTATGAACAAACAAAACCATATTTAGCATATACAGTACCGTCCATAATGTTCGGGAAACAAAGACACATTTTTTTTTATTTAGCTCTCTGCTCCACAGTTTAAAACTATAAATCAAACACATTCAACATGATTAAAGTGCACATGGCAAACGTTCGTTTAAGGGTAGTTGCAACCATTTGGGTCGCACCATGTAGAAATGACAACATGGTTGCCCTGTTTCAGGGCACCACAATGTTAGGGACACTTGGCGTTACAGGTGTTTGTGATTCCTCAGGTGTATTTCATTGCTTCATACGATACCCTGGTTTGCTTCTACCCTTTAGAGTCTGTAGTTGCTATTGTTCAACATGAGGACAAAAGCTGTGCCAATGAAAGCCGAAGAAGCCATTATGAGAGTGAAAAACAAGAATAAAATCATTACAGACAACAGTAAAACCTTAGGTTTACCTAAACCAACTTTCTGGAGTGTCATTAAGGTCAAAAAAATGTGCTGGTGAGCTCAATAATTGAAAAGGGACTGGTAGGCCAAGGAAGACCTCCACTACTGTTGAAAGATAAATCCTCACTATGATAAAGAAAAATCCCCAAAATGCCTGTCTGACAGATCAAAAATAGCCTTCAGGAGGCAGATGTGGATGTGTCAGAGACAACTAGATCTAGAAGACACACTGCAAGATGCAAAGCTCTAGTTAGCCACAAAAACAGGATGGCCAGAATACAATTTGTGAAAAGAGGCTTAAAAGAGCCCACAGAATTTTGGAAAAAGGTCTTTTGGGCAGACAAGACAAAGATGAACCTGCATCATAGTAATGGTAAAAGTAAAGTGTGGAGATGAAAAAGATCTGCCCACGATCCAAATAAGACCTCTTCATCTGTTAAACATAGCGGTGGGGGTCTTATGGATTGGGCATGTATGGTTGCCACTGGTCCTGGAACACTTCTCTTCATTGATGATGGAAATGCTGACGGCAGTCGCACAATGAATTCTGAGGTGTATAGAAATGTCTTACCAGCTTGAGTTTCAGTAAATGCCTGTAAACTCATTGGATGGTGCTTCATCCTACATGATAATGATCTCAAACACACTGCTAAGGCAACACAGGGGCATTTTAAAGCTAAAAATGAAACATTCTTGAATGGCCAAGCCAGTCATCCAATTTAAATCCAATTGAGCATGCCTTCAATATACTGAAGAGAAACGTTAATGGGACCAATCCTCAAAACAAGCAGGAGCTGAAGATGGCTGCATTAGAGGCTTGGGAGAGCATCACCAGAGAAGATCCTCAGCACCTGGTAATGTCTATGAATCAAGGACTTTAGTCATTGCATGCAATGGATATACGGCAAAGTACTAAATATGATGAGTTTAATAGATCTGTCATTGCTGCGTCCCAAACATTATGGTATTCTGAAATGTGGAGACCATGCAGAAAAAATGTTATAATTTCTACATGGTGAGGCCGAAATGTATGCAAACATCCTTAAATGAAAGTCTGCAATGTGCACTTTAATCACATCTGAATTGTTTGATTTGTAAATTTTAAACTGTGGAGAAGAGGGGTAAATCAAGTTAAAGGGTGTCTTTGCCTCAAACATTATGGAGGGCACTGTAGCTGATAACATGTTAATCAATATTTACATTTACATTTATTTGCTTGGCAGATGTTTTTATCCAAAGTGACTTACAAATGAGGTAAACAACTGAGTAACATTAGGCTAGGGCCAGTTTGTTCAGTAGGTGCTGCAGAACAGGTAACAAAAGTTGATTACCACAAGTGAAAAGATGCAATAACTAATAAATTTACAAACAGATTAACAATTGATAAAGCAATTAACCGTAATGTAACAACAAATCAACCAACATTTCTTTTTCAATCAATTAGGCAGATATTCACAGAACAGATGGGTTTTCAGTTGCTTCTTATATACACTGAAGGAGGCCACAATACGGATGGAAGTGGGCTGCTTGTTCCACCAACTAGAAACTACACAGGGAGCAAGCAGAGGTGGAATCACCAGACGCTCTTCACTGTTAGATCTGAGTGGTCAAGGAAATGTACAGCACGTCACCAGTGTCTCCATAAACACAGGTGCTGACCCATTGACTACTCTGTAGGAAGTCATCTGGGATATGAACTTAATGTGTGCTGCTACAGGGAGCCAATGTAGCGACCTGAAGAGAAGAGTGACATGTGCCTGACTCAGCTGGTTAAATACAAGATGGGTCACTACATTCTGGACCATCTGTCGCGGCTTGATAGCACATGCGGGTAACTCCTGCCAGAAGTGAGTTCCAGTAGTCCTGACGCGATGAGACCAAGGCCTGGACCAGATGTTGTGCCTCAAATTCTTCAGATAATGTTGTGGATGTTGTACAGCATTAACAACAATGACATGTACTCAGAAAAAGATAGCTGCTCATCAATCATCACCCCAAGGTTGCATACTGACTTGGCAGGTGTAAGCGACAATCTAAAATAAATAGATCAATATATGAGACATTAGATCACCCTGTCCTGACTTGCCAGAGAGACACCTGATGCCTTCCTTCCAGAAGTCAAAGGCAACTTTAGCATCTGCACACTAGAATGATTTCATCCTACTTTGTGAAGTTCCCCTAGGGATTAATAAAGTATCTATCTATCTATCTATCTATCTATCTATCTATCTATCTATCTATCTATCTA
>JANRMT010062800.1:694634-745962 GCA_026402145.1 Polypterus bichir lapradei
CTATCTATCTATCTATCTATCTATCTATCTATCTATCTATCTATCTACTTAGAGCAGCTAGACAAAAGGCAATATAACTGAAAAGCTTAACAGACTAAATGATACATAAGTTTACAAGTCAAACACTGTTGTGTTACTACTATTATTATTACAACAGGTGAGTTACAGCATACTCCATTTAAAACCCATCAAATTTTCATTTTAACTGGATGTTAGTCAATTTTCCTTTTGTTTACTTACATACAAAGCAAACTAGTTTGAATACATAGCAGTTGTCACTAATGGTCAAGCACTGCACAGCACAGACTTTGTCACTTTTGTCAATCATCCTGTGCTTTCATGCACATGTATCACCAAATGTAACTGGCAGCATGTGCAGTTGTGCCGTAATCTCTGACACAAGCAAGCAGCTTGATTGGTGGAATGTTGTTTAGCCGAATGGTAGAAGCCACTGCTTGCAATTGCCAGCATTCTTGTTATGGAGTAGGAGTTCCAAGCATGCAAGTCACAAAAGCACTTCCAATAATGTCCACTAGAGGATACTACCACCAAACACTGGAAAGATAAAAGGGCAAACACAAAATCTTTATAAAAATATAAAGGCTTATCTTTCACAAAATATTCTGTCACACAGCGATACTCAGTAGAGCACTCAAGACATAGAGGATTTACCTAAAACACAAGTCAACCCAGGCAAACCAAGTCCCAAATGAAATACTACGAATAGTCGAAATACAAAGTGAGAGATCAAGCAAATCCAGTAGATCACAAAAAGCACAAGCCACAGAAAAATCACTTTAACACTCACCACCCCTAAGCGCATTTGAAATGAACCATCAGGAACTGTGGAAGATCCCTCTGGATTTATAGAGCCGAGGGCAGTTCCTGCCAGTAATTGGCAGGTGGCCTCACCTCTTGGGGGAACACCCACAAAACACATGGACTATAACATGGACACCTTAAAGACTGGATCAAAAACAGCAATGAACACAAACAGCATTAACATAAATAAATAGAACAAAAAGTAACAAAAAGAACGTTTAACCCCAGCCAGGGGAGAATCTCTAGCTGAAATACAACAATTCTAAGCATGTGTCCCAGCTGTGCCCTCTCAGGGAGTACAACTACACTGAGTGATCCCTCAGCAAAGACAGTACATCTCTGTTGAGGGATCAATTGTTAGTTAGCGATGGATTTCTGCGCCTTTTCTAACTCTTTGAAGTAATGTGTCAGAATGTTTAAGTATACTGTTGATATGCTGTACACACCCATTGTTCATTTTAGGGTATATTAGTTGTGTTTTGTAATTTAAAGCATATTAATATTGTGTTGCTGTTGTTTTATTCATAAGTAACTTTTCTGTCAAATAAGTAAGAATTCATTATACATTTTTGCCAGTGTTTTTATTAAAGGACATTTTCAGTGCAAGTCTCAAATTCAGTAGAAAATTGGATTGTGAACATCAGCAGAAACAGAACCTGTCATAACTCTAGGCGCACCTGTCGATTGTGTGGAGATAGTAGGTTCTACTTGTGTGTGTATATCTTTTCCTTCTGGTACTCTGATTGTCCTACCACTTCTCCAAAGTTGTGTATGTTTGGTTAATGTGTGACACTAAATTGGCCACAATATGAATGTAGGCAAGTGTATGTCTGAGTAGGCCCTGTCATTGACTGGCATCCTGGCCAGGGCCACTTTTTGCCTTCTAACTGATGTGGCTGACCCCCAAAACTCTGAATTTAGCAGTTTTGAGAATGTACTACATGCCAGGTATGTAATGTCATAAACTACTTCTAATAAAGTCATAAAATGCATTAATGAAACCTGCATATCAACATGATTTTCTTGAAGAAAGTGTCTCACCCAGTTTTTTCTCTTTCATCTATCTACACCAGTTTTTCTTGAGCCTGCTAATCCCACGTTGTGGTGTCTGAAAAATGTTAACTCTATTGAGCTTAAGTTGCTGTCAGTTATGAATAATTATCTAACTGAATAAATCTAATCTAATTGAATAATTATCTTGAAAGAGCCTTTAAAATTGATTTTAGATAGTTGTGTAGAAATTTCATACAGCATGCATGAGAGCAGAGACAGCAGTGACATCAGTCCACAGAGTGCTGCACAGACTGCTAATGTACTCCATTTGGACAGTAAACAGGGCTGCTGTAGAGGAGAGCTGCACAGAATCTGAATGACATATCAGGGGGCTTAAATAGGTAGAAGATGATTTCCTAATGATGCCATTCATTACATGAAATGACAGCTCCATGTTCAGTTTCACTTTTCAATAAGCAATTTACTGACCAGATTTATTTTCTCCTGTTCTTGAAAGCCATTCTGACTTGAAATGCTGTCCAGTCTGCAAATAAGCCATAATTTGCACTTCTTGGAATTGTTTGCATACAGACCCTTTTTCCCCGGACAGTTAACGGTATAAGATTTTAGGTGGCAGGTTCAGTTCTTTATCGTTTATTGGGTAAATGGGATTGGTTTTTCTTCTGGAAATGGAGTGCTTTACATTGGTGGGTCATATTTATAGAAAAAGTTTGAGATCAATACGACTATTATAGTGTTTACCTAATTGTTGGTGGTAGACAGATCGTTCTTTTGATTTGTGTCATTTTAAAATATTATTTATCCCTTTCTACTCTCTCAGTATAAGCCTTGGTACAACTGTACCTACCATACCTGCTCAAAAGAACCAAGAATGCTCTGTCATGGCTAACAGGACTAAAAAGAGCCAATAGATATTTTTAATTTAAAATATACCTCAATGGTTAATTAAATGATTAGAGATTAATCCATTAATCATTCCATCCTCTTAAATCAATGCAGGGTTGTGAAATAATTAGTGATTAATCTTTTCATGTAATTTATTGGTATAAGTACAAATACAAGTTCAATGGAATTCACAAAACCCTATTTTTTTTACCTTCAGGATATATTAGTATAGTAAATGTTCAGTTTTGTTAATTCATTCATTTTTGACTTTGGGTTTTGGTAAAGCAAATTACAAATACTTTCAATAAGAGGCTACTTTATTTTTCCTTACCTTTCTTTCTAGTCTGGTTTTGCCACCTGTTAGATTAAATTGTATTGTTAACAAACCCAAGAGTTAAACATACATGGTAATTATTTATATTCTAAGTAGACCTAGACATCCCCACGTCTCTATACAACTTGGATAATAAAGGAAATATGTCAAAGAAATTACATTACATAGAAGAGTTCTCTGTATCCCATATTAGTGTAGTGTAGATAATTAAATGAACACTCGATAATGGTATGGTTATCAAATGGAGTTGCTACCAATCATAAAGAAAAAGAAGAGCTCCAAGGCCAGTTATAAATGTCATTAACCCTCTATTATCAAAGGGATGAATAATGATAACCAACTCATAAAACAAACATAAATGGATATTGGAAATTATATACCATCACCACACTCATTATGTATCTTCTGGTACATGGTTGATCATATAACTGAACCCCAATAAAGCCTTTCCATTACATTAATCATAATCAACAAGCATTGCATCGCACAGACACCAGAATTAAAATGTCTCAAAACACCCATCACTACTCAAATAGTCTGAAAAGTGTCAGTTCCATTCAGTAGACACATTGTAGCATAACCCTTATATCTGGAGCAAGCCTATATAATAAAATGACTCTTCCTTCTATTAAGATGTCACATAGTCTACTGGATGACTTCACAGAGTTCTAGTTTGCAGGTAATTAGGAGTCCAGGATGCTTCTGTCAATACCATAAAGATGATGTGGCAGAGTGCTGCTGTAATTGGACCAGGAATAAAACATCTAATCAAACTGGTCCTTTTTTCAAGGATTTTCTGATCTCAGTATACAGCCAAAGCTGCTTTGAATTGTAGACCAGAACCCTATCCACAGGAAAAATGACATACAAAAATGAAATAACGAGTCAGTAATTATATCAAAAAGAGTAAAAAAATTGCATATATCACAAAATGGGAGATAAACTGTTCGGCTCTCATTTGCCAACAAATCTTACAGTGCTGTACTAATTAATATATACAATATATATCTACTCCCTATATATAAAATCTTAAGCCAAAAAGTGCAACGATTTTGTGCAATGATTTTTTGTGACATTTTTATGTCACATTTTTGTCACGCTTTAAATTGGGCTTATCTTAAAACCTACACATATAAGTTTGGTATCATTCTTATCGAACTTTAATATGATGTTGTTAGATTTTCAGATTCTTATTCCAATTTTAAATTATAAACTAAAAAAATCAAGAACTCAGTTCCCGTGAGACGAGACGTTGTGCCAAGAGATTTAACCATGCCCGGGGCCGGAAATAAAAGACAAAGAGTAGGACAGCTGCTGTACAGGCTTTTAAATGTTCGAAGTGGCGCACGAGATGCAGATCACATGATACAACACAGCGGCGGCAGCAGCAGCAGCAACACCCCAGCAGATGATCAAGCAAAGAGGAGGTAAAAAAAAAAAAAAACTGTATTTGTTTCCCATTGTGTCAGCGTTTCAGAGGGAGTTTCGGAGGAGCGACCGTGTCTCCTTGGGGTGCGTTCAGCGCCCCTCTTTACAACACGAGTGGCAGAGATGTGAAGTGGCAGGTGCATAGCGCAGACCGGGGAAGGGGTAGGCGAGCGAAGCGAGTGGGGAGAACCCCCTAATATATATATATATATATATATATATATATATATTATTATATTATATTATATAATTATATAAAAGGTCAGTTTAATATTTTATTTTTTGACACAAAAGACATGAAAGACAGGGCATGAGGCACAAAAAACACAACTAAAAGAAAGGGCTCCAAGTCCAAGTTCTTTAGTAGTTTACGTTAAATTTTCCCAGAAGAGCAGGTGGTCTTGTTTTCTAGATTTTACACTGAATTGTGTTCTAATTTGACTTTTATGTCTTATCACACTTTGTCTTCATTCTCTCATGCACAGCTGTTGATGAGATAGAGCCTAAGTGGTATGTTTTGAAAAGGGGATATTTTGTTTTCCAAGATATTTTGAGCCCAAGTCAACACCTTAAACTCTTTGTTATGTTCCTCAGTCAATTCCTGAACAATTTTTGCTGTGTTACAGGGCAAATTATTCTGCTGAAAGAGGGCACTGCCATCAGGGAAATGCTTTTGCAATGAAGGGGTGCACCTGATCAGCAACAACCTTTAGGTAAGTGGTATGTGTCAAAGTAACAGCCACATGAATGCCAGGACCTAAGGTTTCCCAGCAGAACACTGCCCACAGCGTTACACTGCATCCGCTGGCTTGCTTTCTTTCTATAGTGTGTCCTGTTGCCATCTCTATCTCCAGCTAAATGGTGCACACACACCCAGCCGTCTACAAGTCCTAAAAAAAATGTGATTCATCAGACCAGGCCATCTTCTTCCATTGCACCATAGCCCCGTTCTGCCACTCACATGCCCACTGTAGGCGATTTTGGTGGTGGACAGGGGTCAGCATGGGCACTTTGACTGGTCTACAGCTATGCAGTCACATATGAAGCAAGCTGCACTGTGTGTTTCGGCACCTTACTAACATGGCCAGCATTGCCTTTTTCAGCAATTCGCTCTACAGTGGTTCTTCTGCGGAATTGGACAGGCCTTCGCTCCCCATATGCATCAATGAGCCTTGAGAGCCAATGACTCTGTTGCTGGTTCACTGATTCTCCTTCCTTGGGCCACTTATTGGAGGTACTAACCACTGTATACCAGAAACACTCCACAAGACCTATCATTTTGGAGATGACCTCTACACCAAATAACTTGTAATAACAAAGTGAAAACATGTTTTCTGAAAAACTTGCAAATTTATTAAAAATCAAAAATGTAGGTATTCAGACCCTTTGCTGAGGCACTTCAATTGTGTTCTGGAGTGTCCTGTTTGTTTTCAATTATCCTTGAAATTGTCAACAACTTGATTGAAGTCCACTTGTGGTAAAGTGAATTGATTGGACGTTGTTTAGAAAGGCATATGCATACCTGTGTATAGTCCCTTATTCCCACAATTCACACTGCATTTCTTGAGAAAAACCAAGCCATGAAGTCCAAGGAACTCGATGTAGACCTCCTCAATCAAACTGTGATGAGTCATAGATTAGAAAAATAACATAGTACCATTTCTACAGCTTTGAGTGCTCCCAGGAGCATTGGTGAACTCCATTAATTGTGAAATGGAAGTCAAGTTGGGAACCACCAGGACTCTTCCTAGAGTTGGCAGTCCAGCCAAGCTGAGTAACTGGGCAGGAAGGACCTTGGTCAGGGAAGTAACCACGAACCCAATCGTCACAATAACAGGGCTTCAGAATTCCTCTGCTGAGATGGGATAGCCTTTTGGAATGATGGTCATCTCGGTTGCACTGCACCAATCAGGCATTTATGGTAGAGGAGCTAAACAGAAGCCACTCTTGAATAAAAGGCATATGACAGTTTAAAAGATTCTGAGATCATGAAAAGAAAGATTCTCTGGTCTGATTAAACAAAAATTGATCTATTTGGGCAGAACTCCAAGCACTATGTCTGGTGAAGGCCAGGCACTGTTCACCACTGTGGAATACGATCCTTGTGGTGAAGAAGAATAGTGGTAGCATCATTCTATCAGGGATGCTTCACAATGACAGGGACAGGGAGATTGGTCCGAACTGAGGGAGAGATGAATGCATCCAAATACAGAGTGGTCCTTGAAGAATATGTGGTCTAAAGTCACGTAACCTCAGACTGGGATGACAGTTCACCTTCCAGCTTGACGATGACCCAAACCATACTGACAAAACAATGTTGGAGTGGCTTTACAACAAGTGTCTGACTGTCTTGTACAGAGGGGACTGGGCGGTCTCATGGTCTGGAATCCCTGCAGATTTTATTTTTTTCTCCAGCCATCTGGAGTTTTTTTTTTGTTTTTTCTGTCCACCCTGGCCATTGGACTTTACTCTTATTCTATGTTAATTAATGTTGACTTATTTTATTTTCTTACTGTGTCTTTTATTTTTCTATTCTTCATTTTTTAAAGCACTTTGAGCTACATTTTTTGCATGAAAATGTGCTATATAAATAAATGTTGTTGTTGTTGTTTTCTTTCAGTAGACCAGCCAAAAGCCAGGGTTAAAACCCACAGAAAAGCCTGTGGAGAGACCTGGAGATGGCAGTTTACAGACACTTCCCATCCAATCTCTTGGGGCCAGAAAGGAAGGGATAAACTGCCCAAATTTGGTGTGCAAAGCTTGTAGAGGCTTACCCATGAAGACTCGAAGTTGGAATTGCTGTCAAAGGGGTTTCTACAAAGTACTGAATTAAGGATATAAATATGAAATTCTAATGAATAATATCAAAAAAACAATTTTTGATTTTAATAAATTTGCAAGCAATTCTGAAAACAAGTAATATTATAGGTTATTGAGTGTACAGTTTATCCTTTTAAAATTAAATCTACCTTACAATAAATTGTGCACAAAGTGAAGGATTCCAAATACTTTCTAAATCCACTGTAGCTGCCTTGCACATTGCAGAGTCTAGACATTGAAGCTTTCTTGAACAAAGGGTCTCTTTCATCTTTATTTTGGCTGCATCATGACCAGAAGTCTGTTGGCACATAAGAGCCGTACAGAAGTGAGAAAGAGCGAGCTTTTGCTGTTTACAGCAATTCACTTCCTACCAGGACAATGAGAGTACCCATTAAGGTAAGCAAGAGTTTGATTGCTGGTTATATAGGACATTGGATTCATAATAGGTTCAAGGTAGCGATTCTTCCATTGTGCATTTTTCTCAGCAGATATGTCACTTTATCTTGATTAATACCACATCTAACAGATCATTAGGCTTTAGATGCTGGTGGATGGTTCAAGCAGTAGAAAGACTTCAGTTCTCATCATAACATAGTCATCACATAAACACCTTTAAATGAGCTCAATCTATTTCTGGTCCATGAGAATCCGGACCTTAACTGCCTAGAAACATCGAGCACAGGGCAGGCACAAACCTTGAACAGACTGTCAGTCCATCGGACGGTGCACTAGTGCAAACACCTGAAAGTGACCCATTTATATTAATTTAACCTAAGAGATGTTTTTGGGATGTAGGAAGAAAATCTGAGTAGCATAAAACAGTTCACACGGAAGCATACAGAGCATGCAAACACTAGTCAGACAATGATTAGGTGTGGAATTCAAAGCCAGGAAGCCGAATCAGCAAGATGGAATCTTATGTCTGTTTAGTCCTATAACACTAGAATTACCAAAGCCTACGAAAAAACTTTTAATCCCGGCCCACCTTAAATTCCTTTGCACCTCTCCATCAGTGTCTTTTGTGTTGTAAATGTGTCGAATGCTCTTGTACTGAAGTGTCAGCATGCACTTTTCGTGACATTATTCATGTGCTTTGTGAGGATGCCCGTGTCAATCAAACAGGAAGCTCTGCAGGCTACTTGTGACTTTACGCTGTAGGAAGATAAATAAATAAACGTAAATAAACCAAGGTAAACAGGTAAATAACATTCGATCTGGCTCTTATATAAGTAACATGTAAATATTTTTCATATAAAGACCATCAGAAAACATAATCGCAAACTGAACTTTGCATGATACCATAGTGAGCTCTGTAAACCCTGCTTTTTCTTTGAAGGACATGCGTGTGGCAAATTGACTGGCAGGATGATGCCCGACCTGTTGCTGCATCCAAACGGTCCCATCTTTCGCCTTTACACCTGTTCTTATATGTGAGTGGACGTTTCTTGTGGGGAGGGCTTCTGTTCTCTTTCTCCGATATAGAGCCTTCGTCCTCATCTGAGTTCACCTCTGCTATAGCTTGTCTTTATTTGAAAACAACAGTGTGCGATCGGGGGGAGCGTGACTGCAACTGAGAGAATAAAACTGAAGAAAAAAAAAAAAAGCTAACCTTTACAAGTACCATAAATTTACACTGGCAATTACAGACTCAAATCAAATGTATGTTTTTATTCTATAAAAGTAACAATAAGAGCAGCTTACTTCTCAAAACAGAAGCATCCAGCATCAAACCGCAACCTTTTGATTACCAGTCAGCAGTTCTTACCGCTGCACCATCAAAGCGGTCATTTTAAGGGCGTGTCAGTGTCACACCCTAATGCAAGTTCTTTTCCTGCAGTTATATTCTTGAATAAAAATGCACTTGTTTTTGTTATATTTGTACCTTTTGTAAAAGTGTTTAGTTGATATTTTGACTTCAGGCTTCACACATTATACACTTCATGTTTACATTTTGTCATTTATTACTAAAACATAAACGTTTCTGTTTTAAAGATGTGTTTACATAGATTGTTGTAGACACGGAACACACATGAAATGCATGTATTCCAAATAACGATGTATTATTTACCCTCTACAACTCTAAGCAACTCACACGCAGGTAAACAGACTTGAGCTGAGAGACGTTTCTGCCTTTCTGCGTTGGTGGGGAGATGAGATAACAGACTGCTTGCTGTCTGTGCTTATCAGCACATATACAACACAAAAGACGCTGATAAAGAGGTGCGAACGGATTTAAGGTGGGCCGGGATTACGAGTGTTTTTGTACGCTTTGGTAATTCTAGTGTTAAATGATTTTTTTAGCTGACACCTTAGAGTGCAGGTGGAGGTAGAATTGGAATAGACGTCATTTTATAAATCTCATGTCTTCTGTTTTGGGCAGAACCACTTGTATTCCACTGAATACCAAGGCAAAAAAGAAAACTGTCCTCTTGGTTGTACATTGAACCTTTAAAGTCTTAAAGTAAATTAAAGGGTGTCGGTCTCAGTTCCGTTGCAGCATTTGACCATACTGTATAGTTTAGACTTTACGACTCGCTTATAATTTTTTTCTGTGATTAAGATAAAACTGACAAATGTAATAGAGTTCTAATTTATACAGGGAAATTTCATATCATTTAAGATTTTATTGTTTTCCTGAGAGGTTTAAAGAACAAGAATGAAGAATCAGAATTTAAATGTGTTTCTTTTTTTTCTCTTGAACTGAAAATGCAATCAGAGTCTAATTTGTTTCATACCTTTTATCAAAAACACTTTATATTTTGCTTAATGCACCAATGATCTCTTTTCAGGTTGTTTTGATTCCTACTGCTAAAGCATAGTATGTGTTACCACTCTACCTCAATTGAACGAACTGAAAACAGAAAGTATAAAGGTCCTGAATTACACCATTTTGTTTGAATGCATGTTTACAAGAAATTTGTGCTTTATTTGTATCTGTTTACTTCACCTTGTAGATAGTGTAAAAAATGAATCTCGTAGGTGTCATATCAGCCAAATATAAAAGTAACAAAAACAGTAGTGGTAAAAATAATAACATTAAATGATTTAAAAAAAATCATAGAATTATGAACACAAAAATTTTAATAAATAGAACAGAAAATTAAACTGCATTCTGCAATACTCAGTGCAAGAAGTCACAAGTTTTGTCCAATCAGCTAGATACGGTATCTACCCTATACCTTAGAATAAAATTTGAAAAACTGTAGCAAAAACCCCAAAAGTGTAAGGATCCATCAACCTTTGACTAGAAGCAAAAAGGGGTTGTGGTGGACAGTTGGAGCTCTTGCCCAACCGGGACGCCTGGAGGATCAGGAGAGAGACAATACCTCCTCAAGGACATGAGAGGGCAGCCCCCCTGGTTTGCATCTGGGCCATGGGACTGGAGCTTGGAAGCTCAAACCTATTGGCCACCTCTAGGGGGCACCTGGACGATTCCGGAGCCCTGGACTGCATCACTTCCACCACACCAAGAAGGGCATCAGGGAGCACCTGGAGCACATCCAGGTGCACTATAAGAGAGACCGCCACACTCCATTCTGACAGCCAGAGTCGGGTGGAGGGTGGACAAAGCTTGCTGGGGAGGAGAACGGAAAGAGAGAGAGAGAAAAAGAAAAGTATTGTGCTTGTGCTAATTGGATTGTGTTATGCCTGTGGGAAACAGGGAAGGCACACACACACTAGGGACAATTTAGTGGTCAAAAAATCCTTCCTTTCCATGCGATATTAGAAAATATATCACCAGAAAATAAAAAAAAGACCTGTCCAGCTTTGAAGTACAATGCAGAAATATTCTGCACAGTCATAAGCAAACTCCACTATATATTAAAAAATAAGTATTTCTGTAGAAGTGATGCAATTTTCTGTACAGTTTAGAAAGGACAAGCAATTAAACTGAAGTTACGAAGGTAAATCAAAAGTAAAGTCAATTTGAAAATTTCACAATAACTGCAACAGATTGAAGGTGACACAATACAACATGTTCACAATGGCACACACACAGCGCGATTAATCTAGTTGAAGTCAAGATTAAATGAGCATGGACACACCTTTGCAGGATTGCACCATTGTTGAATAACATGCCATACTGAGATTTCTTTGGGCAGAGGGTGTGAAACCTGCTGAAATGCCAGGGTTAAGAAGACTCAATGTTGTAGAATTTATAGCCCTCAAACTCCTAATAAGTCTCACGCCAGGGGTAGATTAAGGAGATGCAATACCTCCAAGGCTCCTAGAGGACATAAAGATGGTGATTGCCCACAGCCTGTCACCTTTCGAAACTTGTAAGTCCCCCACAGGTGCATGAAAACTATGAGCCACTAGAGGATGCTCTAGTTTGGTATTCCTACTAAAATGACACCCTTTCCATATCACACTCTTAACACTAGAAGCAACCTAGCCCACACCAGTTGGCATTGTGTTTTTAAATTTTCAATTATTTCAACAGTGTACACATTGCACTCCTTTTCTAACTTGACTTTTCCTAATTTGAAGCACTTTAAATGCTTATGTTGTTGCACCTCAAAATTCTATTTTTTACACTAAAGACCCCCAAATACCTTCGAAAGCAATGCGCTTTGAACATTGGTACCCAAGTGTGAATCGATGTCTCTCTTCTCTGGCTCACACGTGACCATATTTGCATGTCCTTTTTGCCTCAACAAATCCTCTCCTACCGCTATCATTGACATTAATGAACATTGTTTTCTAGATGTGAATTTCTATCTGTCTTCAGCAGACAACTATAAAATAATCAATGAGAAAATGTCACACAATCATTGACTTTGTTTCACTACTCAAGATAAAGAAAAAAAAAGCAAACCTGAAAACTGTTGGTGCTGCAATTATTTCAGTTAGGTAAAAAAAAATTACTCTAAACTCTCTTGAAATGACACGGCAATGTTTTTTACACACAGAGGAATGTGAAATATGTGAATTTTACATAGGGAAGGAAGAACATGCGAAGTGGCACATAGAGAGCAGGGAGGTGGGAGACGTTTGGATATGAATAATGAGAGCAGGTGCATTCATTCAAAAATATTTTGGGTATGTACCAAACATTAGGAGGTTTTTTTTGCTTGTTTTTGTTAAGAATCCAGCACACAAAATGGAAAAAAAATTATTTGAAACCTCTAGTCTGCTCCAGAAGGAATTTTCACAAACCTGTCCAGAATCAGTCTCATACAAGGCAGCTCAACCCCCAGACTTTACTGGCCAGCTTCAGCCTACACAGGCCTTCAAGGGGCTTGACTTTAAAAAGTTAGAAAAAACACCTTCAAATGTCAAAATATATTAAAAATGTCCCAAATGAGGGGGGATAACTGTAAATCCATGGCTTATAAGGTGCAATGCAGCAGAGAACTTTACTTAAAGAAGGATTTATTAGCTAAAAAATAGAAACATAACTAAATAATCAAAAAGGAGGAAAAAAAGGTTTTCCTAAAAGACACTACACAACAAATACATCCCAAACTAAATCCACAAATCGAAAAATTATACACAGATGAAAATTCAGAAATCTAGAAAAGCAATAGAAAGGCGAAATACTCACAAAACAGAACTTTCAAGATGTCTCCAAAGGGCACACAATGAACCACCATGGAACTCACTTTCCAGGCCTGCCATTAAAGGCTGGGGGCAGTTCTTTAGTAGTGAGCTAAGAGTGATCTCATCATATGGGGATGCACCCATAACATACAAGAAACACAGTAGAATGGAATTACACAAATAGAAACTAAATAATAAATAACAATTAAATTAACAGAAATTACATCATTAGACAAATAATAAATGGACAGAATAATATCAACACAATCAATTGGAGCTAATGAACAAAATTGGAAAAACAAACAAACAAAAAGACATTTTAACATAAGCTGGGTTGGAGACCTGACCAAAATGTAACCATTTTGCTTTAGAACCACAAAATTTGCTGCTCACGTTACACAGAGCTTGGATTGTTCTTGGTTTTCTTCTGTTTGTATTGTACCTTTATATTTATAACGATCCTTTCTCTGTCTTCATTTTGTTATTTTAAATGTACATTTTGGACCTCTTTGGCATTAATTTGGGTTTAAGGATGCCTTTGGAACATAAGAAATTTGTCCAACAAGATCTGTTAAGCTCATAGAATTCTGCTTGATCTGCTTTATCAATGCTCTGAGGACTTTGATGACTTAGATTAGGCCCGCACATCTTTTCTTCTGTTTGAGAATAAACAGGTTTAATTCTCTGAGTCTGCCACTGTTACATGTGCCTACTTAGATCGTTGTGAGACATGGACTCTATCCAGTGACCTGAGACGAAGCCTAGACTCCTTCGGTACTGTGTCTCTTCGGACAATCCTTGGGAACCGCTGGTTTGACTTTGCGTCGAATGAGTGGTTGCTCACAGAGTCTCCAATGGGTCACATTATCTGCATTGTGAAGGAGCGTCAGTTACAGTACTATGACCATGTGACGTAATTCCCAGACAGTGATCCTGCTCACAGGATCCTCATTGTTCAGGACACAATTGGCTGTACAAGGGTGGGACTGGACCGCATGTCTGCCTGGAGGGGTTGCAAACCAGGATCCCGAGCTGTTTAATCGTGTGTTGGGTGTGGCAACGTGCTGCACCAGTGCTTGCTTCCCAACCTGACATGACCTGACCTGTCACTGTAGGACATGTTGTTAAGTTCTGATAAGCACTTGGCCGCTCTCCTCTGCACAGCTTCAAGTACTGCTATATTTTGTAGTGTGTTAACCAGAATTGCACACAACACTACAGATGTGGTCCCACTAGTGCATTATATAGTTTGAGCATAATGTCTCTTTATATTTATATTCCTATATAATTATATTCAACAGCTAGTAAAATATAAAATATCATTTTAATTGTCTTTTTAATTGCTTCTGCATTGCTTAGACAATGAGAACACTGTATCAATTTAAACCCCTAAATCTTTTTTGGAGGTTGATTCCTGTACGACAGTGTCCCCCGTCGTGTATTTATAATTGAAGTTTCTTTGCTCACATGTACAACACTCCTTGTGTTCACAAAGGAAATGCTCTTTTAATTTTCTGCATTCCTGACAGCACCTGTCATATACAGAAACCAGTATGTATAAAGTCCAGTAGTGTGTGCACAATAAAAATTACTTTTCCTTCTTTAAAAATGCAGCACAGAAGGACAAGAGGCTTAATGATTTTTCCTTTTGAAAGAGTGCCCATAGTAGATATTTACAGAAGAAAATTGGCACAATGTCGGAAAAGTCAATTTAATAGCCAAATGTCATTAAATATTTAAACCACTTCATAAATGGACAAATAAGTCAGCTGTGGATGATCATTAAGGACAGCATCTGACATCCAGAACAAAAGACAATATGGAATGGTTTGACACCATGACCATGAACAACAGATGCTTTATCATTGCTTAAATTCTTTTAGACACTTGATATCATTGTGTTAAATTTGTTATCTGGAAAAAGAAACAAGAAAAACCAAGATTTTCTAAATTATAAAAAATGTTGTGAGGAAAGGGACCAAGTGCAGTGAAATGGATATCAATTACAAAAAAAATATTTTTCAGTTTAATTGTTAGAAATAAAATAACTAACTGAATATAAATTATATTTTCATTTTTGTTATTATTTGCTCTTGCTTCTGACACTTGATGCAATTTATACTTCGTTGCAAATTCTTTTATTACAGTCTCACACATTAACATTAGTGGATCACTCTCCAGGCTCATCTGAGGTATGTACTACCACCTCGGTTTGAAAGGGGGCATTGGAGCTAACTATGTCATCTCCTGTTTCCTCCACAATACCGAGAAGACTCCCAGTGAGGGCATTTGACTAAAATCTTTCTGGTCCCCGACCTATAAATCCTTAGGCTGCCGGAAGGAGGCGTCACTCTGTGAAAACAGCACACCGCAGGATGAAGCTCCTACCTGGTGACTTGCTGAAAACCCTTTACAAAGTCTGACGACTCCTTTTTGATTTAAGAACACTTTTTGTTTTATTTCAGCTACCTATACTACTTGTCCTCGCCAAGTTGGCTCTACACTGGCTCCTACTCCAGACAATGATGATGGAACCTGGTAACATAGATAACAGAAGCGGTGTCCCAAGCCCAGGTCATCTCCACTTCCTCAGTCTAGCATCGTCACTCACAACTGCTTTGACCCGATCCACTCCTACAGACAGTGGTGATGTGGTTATTATGGAAGAGTCGATCCTGTGCCACTAGAGCTTACGGTTAACCTGACCATAAGACGTTTATGTTTCAGTCCTGGAAGGCTGTAGTGGCTGCAGGTTTTTGTTTCTAACCCAGTTGCTTAATGAGAAGTCAGTTTTTGTTGATGAAGCACTTATTGCTCAAGTGACATTTTAAGTGGTTCATTTTGGTGGTTTCGCTTGTTAAATTCCCCACCCTTCATTGCTTATTTCAGTCTTAAACAGCTGCATTCACTGTTTTTAATGGTTCCTTATTAACAATAAGATGCAAATGACAAAGGAGCCAGCAGTTCTCCATCTAACTTGTTTCCATTTACACCTCTGTGGATTCATCATTCATATTTGGTTTAATAAAAACACTTAAGAGAAGAATGTGACAGACTGAAGATGATCCATTTTAGGCTTCAAATCATTTGAATGATAAACATAGAAAATCTATGATATAAGAGACTAACAAGCCATAAAATTAAATAAGGTCTGAGACTGTCAAAGCGTTGATTTCTAAATACTGTGAATAAGGCGCTATATAAAGCGCCCGACCCGGCACAGATTCACACTGAGGAACGTGTAAATTGAACAGAAATCTTTTTATTTTCTCTTCACCCGTGGGCGCACGTCTTCCCCGTGTCCCACAGGCCCAACACAGTCCCAAACACAGTTCAAACACTCTTCCCCTGTGGGGCACGTCTTCCCCGTGAACCCCACAGGTATAACACGGTCCCAAAGCACCTTACTTTACACACAGCAATCCTTCCGCTGGCACCACCACTCCTCTCAAGCAACCTCGTCCTCTTCCTCCCAATTCTGGCCCAGAGTGGTGGTTGCTGGCTCCTTTTATGGCCCTCCCGGGAGTGCTCCTGTTGCTTGTTCACCTGTTCCCAATTGCACTCCTGTGTGGGCCCGATGATTAAACCAGCTGGGCTTAATTATCTCTGCCTCGCCCCCTGGCGGCCATCCTGGGTCTCCACAGGGTTGGGGAGAACTCCATTTCCCATGAAACCCTGTGGGAAACTGAGGCATCATCAACCAGGGAGGCTGCCACCAAGCGTCCTGGGGGAGGTACTGAGAAGTCCATGGCTGCTCCCCCGGACCATTTACAGCAGGGTCGTCCCGACTGGGCATGGGACCCGGCTGTCCATTACACCACCCCTCTTCCAGATGAGTCTCGTGGGACTCAGCGGCCCGTCCCACGAGGGCTGGTCTTCTCCATAATGGGGAGTTGGTGTCCTCAGGACTACAGTTCTGCCCTGTGGAAATATAAGCAAATGGTCTGGGGGTGTTGCCCCGACGTCGCTGCCACTTGGACGTCCTCACAGGACAACACCGCCAGATGTGGCCACAGTTGCTGCAGTTGTAGCACACTCGACTCCCTTTAGCTCGACCTTTCCGGGAGTGGAAGCAGGCAGGAAACTCCTGCCCGTTCACCCACTCAGTTGAGGGTTCCAAGTGTCCCAGGGAAATGTACTGCAGAGTCTCTGGTGGCTCCCCCGGAACACGAGCAGAAGGGCCGGGCGTG
Source organism: Polypterus bichir lapradei (assembly GCA_026402145.1). Classification (NCBI taxonomy): domain Eukaryota; kingdom Metazoa; phylum Chordata; class Cladistia; order Polypteriformes; family Polypteridae; genus Polypterus; species Polypterus bichir. The sequence goes on from JANRMT010062800.1 coordinate 711,672, forward strand.
GAACCCGGCTATCCATTACAATACGTATAAGCAATTGGGTTGGAACGAAAACCTGCAGCCACTGTGGCCCTCCAGGACAGGTTCCCCACCCCTGCTGTTTTGGGTTTATCTACGGATGTGCACTGTATTAGCACTAAATAATGAACCATAGTCTAACTAAATAACATGGACAAAGCAGTATAAATGTGAATAACTTCATTGCCATTTCACCTATAGATGTGCACTGTAATAGAAGTACTGTATAATTACAGATCATACTTTAAATAAAAAATCTGCACAAAGCAGCACAAAGTAAATAAATTAATTACCATTTCAAGCTGCCATAATAGAGCATTAACCAGCAAGAAGTTTTACATTAACAATCTCGTCAGAGATATGAAAATAGATTTAATATTGTAGCATTGGTGCTGAGTGCCAGAATGGATGGATTCTCTGCTCTTTACATGGCTCTTCGAGGTGGCTGACCATCCTTAAAAGGACTGTTTGCCTTTTGCCGCCCATGCAGCTGTGCAGAGTTTCCATTTTTATATGCACTCCTGCTATTGATGATGCAATGCCAGCTCAGTCTTTTGGTAATTCATCTCTGGCTTATGTAACTTATTCAGCACAGTTGCAATATTTTATATTAAGTGAAGCATGGCTCGGCTCTGATGGTGCGGCAGTGTTAATTGAAGTGGCGCCTCCAAATTAAAATTTTGTTCATTTGGTTCACCAAAGAAAAAGAGGTGGCAGTTTAGTGAGTATTTACTCAAGCCGATTAAACTATAAAGATGCTGGTTTTGGTATTAACATATCTTTCAAGTATCTTGCTGTGGTTATTCAAGGAGCATGGCAGTCTCTCGTGTTTATAGACCTAAAAAATATAATGAATCTTTTATTGAGGAATCCAAGACTTACTATCTATAATAATAACTAACTATGACAGTTTCCTAATTGTATGTGATTTAAATTTTCATGTGAATAACCAGTGTGACCTAAAAGCAAGAGAATTAATGAACTTTCTGCACTCTGAGTCAGCACATTAGCCAGCCTACACATAAGGGAGTAAACACGCTGGATTTAGTGATTTCAAAAGGATTAAAAGTTGATGTGAGGCAGGTCATGGATGTCAGCATGTCAGACCATTTTTGCATATTATTTGATGTAGAAACACTGATAACTACACTGATTGTAGTGAATACCTTAATAAGGCTAGTAGTGTAACCAGTAAGGTGGTAAATTTTAATGCTAAGCTAAGGGCTGCAGCTGACATAGACTGTTAAAGACTGAAAAGACTGTTAAGAAATCCTTCAGCACACCAGCTCACATCATACCTTGGAAGACCAAAAGAGTTTCTGATTTATAGAGAACTAACTAAACTAATAGGCCACTATGAAATATTGAAGGCACAAATAACTGAATATAGCAATGCAGTCCGCCTTGAGAGGAAGTCCTATTTCTCTAAGATTATAAATGATAATGTTGGTTATCCAAGAGTTTTATTCTCAACTATTGATCGTCTTCTAAACCCATCTCACTCAATGGAATGCCTCCTAAAAACCTTAAAAAGATTTATGTTAGGTAGAATGGTGGTCTTTTGGCCTTGGAACTCCTGCAGATTTAATTTTTTTTCCCCAGCTTAACTACAGTTTTTTTTTCTGTCCTTCTGGCCTTCTAACCTTATCATCAAACTCATGTTTAGACACTTACATCATCATATTGTATATAAGGACACTACTCTTCTAATAGTTATATATCTCGTCTATAAATTTGTATAGATTTATTTTTTCTTTGTTACTTATTCATTAATATACAGTACTTGCCTAATCTTATTTGTTTTTATCTTCTTGTATCTTTTTCTTTGACTTCTTATAAAGCACTTTAAGCTACACTGTATGTATGAGGATGTGTTATATAAATGTTATTATTTCGATATATCAGTATTTATGGGTATCCACCAATAGAAAAAATAAATACCCAAAATTACAAAAACATTTGACTGATTTAATTGCAGCTTGATGAGATTATAGGAAAAAGAAAATTAGTTATCAATTTTTTTTTTTATTTGTCAGTAATAATGTTGTAGCAAGTGGGCTTTTCTTAGGCAGGGCATCCTTTTCCCATCTCAGCACATACAAATGGGGCTTGCAATTCATGGAAATGAACACTGCCAGCATAACAGTGTCACTGACCAGGCCAAAGCTGTAATCGCACAAGGAAGAGGTAAATGAACGCTGCTACCAGAAGCGAAGGGAAAGGATGAAAGTTCGGTGAAACTTAAAGAAGACATATTTTGCAAGTTGCATCGCTGGGTATATGCACTACACCCTATTCAGTCGGCGTCTTGTTACTCCTTGCAGTATGGTATAAAATGCATATAAATTTGATGGGAGGGGAGTCCTCGCTTTGGAGCGTCGATCTCACTTATATACAGTACATATACTTTGGAAAACGGGTTGTGGGGGCAACGCACTTTATATGGTGAAATAAATGCAATATTGTGGAGAACTAGGGTGTCACCTGGAGGTCAGACCACAATGTGCCACAATGTCCCACTCCACAATGCAAAAGCAGGGATGTGCCACTACAGGGTATCTGCTCTCTTCAAGCGCTGGGTACAACACAAGTCAGGAGTGACAGCATGTCTTGGTCAGTTTAAACACTTGCACAACTCCATAAAGCAGGTTCCCATGGACAGAACAGATGAAGTGGAAGTTGTCCTGTTGTTTTCTGTACAATTCTTAAAACATTCAATTCATTGTATGGGTCACATAAATGTGCAGCCTGTAAGCATCAGTGCTGTATGTAATAAGTTAAATGAACCCACGATTCAGTGTATCTTGCTTTTGATCTAAACCCTCCAAAGCTTGGTAATGGTACAAGATTATAGATCTAAGCGTTACATTCAAATCTGACTGAAGTTACCATTTTTACAGGATGTGCTACAGGATGAAATCATATTTCTAATCAACATTCCCATTATTCCTACTAATGACCCATTTCAGTTCAAAATAATACTATTTCCTCTAAAATGTATGGTCATTGGAAAACACAACACAGAAGCCAAAGTCAGCTACTAGGAAAAGCAGGAATTGACCTGCAGCTCGAATGTTTAACTCAGTAGCAATTGTATGTAGCATATTCAACAGTAAGGTGCTCTAATAATATTACCCCCAGTAAAAAGATAAGCGATGTCATATGCAGAAAAGTACTCTGTTAGTTACACAGAACTTCTGATATATCTGATTAGTCGACACCACTATAACTGAGTCCCAGTGTCTTAGGAAATTTCCCAGCCAAAGCCAGATAACACAACTAAAATAAATGTTGATTGCTTCATGGCCATCTAACACCCATGCTTGGATATAGATGTGACGATGCAGGTTCAGCTCCAAGCTCCTTTCTCCAGTTTGGAAGCACTCAAACCCGACCCCGTCATTAATGTCACCGATGAGCTAGACAGTGAAGACATCAACAACGAAGCAAGGGGATGATGCAAAAAGTACAGAGTGCTTTTATTAAAATCAACAAAAACCAAAAACAGTGTCCAAATAAATTGTGCAGTGTCTCAGTTCTTAAATAAATAATCCATTAAAACAGGTGAAAAGGTGGAGGTTAAAATCTAATAAATACATCCATTAAAAACAAAGTTAAAAAACAACAGCTGGAGGCAGTCTTTTCTTAAAAATCTGGTGCTTACTTCTTTCTACCGGCGGCTCCCCTGCTTCTCCCCTACATGCCCCACAACAGGGTAGTCGCCCTACCACCAAATGTAGCTCCCTTCAATTCTGGTCTGGTAGCCTTCCGATCCCCGGCTACGTAAGGTTCCAGCCGGACCGAGACTTGGGTTCCCTCCTCGACTGCCACTCCTTTCAACGGCAAGTCGACTCCTCTGCCGGTCACTCCAGCTCCTCCAAACTGCTCAGCTGGAGCGACCACTTCAATCAGCCCCCTCGGAGAGTTCGCCAAACACTCCTCCGGTGCTGTCCTACCAGCTGCATTACAATCAATAAACCTGCTTTCGCTCTCACTCTCATGCACCACCTTTCTCCTCCCTGCCGCCTTCTTCTCACTTCTAATCTCCATTCTTTTTTTCTCTCTCTCTTATTCTTCCTTTTCCATCTGCCTCACACTTCTATTATATATTACAGGGATGTGGATCAGGTGTGAAGATCAGCAGATTCCGGCATCAATTACAGATGTGGACGACTCCTCACCTGTGCATTTAAGTGAGGAACGCCTGCATTACGAAACACCTGAGAACTGCTCCGGCTACACTACCATGCCCCCTCTATAAATCGTGAGTGTGGTGTGAGAGATGGCTGGCAGCTTATCCCGGCCAACACCCCCAGACTGCTAGATGGAGTCCTCCCTGCAACATGCAGGTGCCCCCGAATTCCCGCAGGGCATCATAGACAATGGAGTTCGGCTTCAAAGCCCTGCTGGATACCGTGGGGGCCGCCAGGGGATGCTGCAGGAAGGCACAGGGATTTATATTTTCCTTATAGCCCGGAAGTACTCACCTAGTCATGAGGACGTAAAAAATAAAGTACTTCCGGGCTGAAGAAAAAGAAGAGTTTTCATCTGACCCGGAAGTGCTATGGAATCACATGGACTGAAGGACAGAAGCACTTCCGGGTCGATAACTATAAAAAGGACTATGGGAAATCCAGCAGACTGAGCCGGAGTTGGGAGGAAGTGTGATGGAGCTGCTGAGTGGAGAGGAGGATTGATTTATTGTGATTATTGTATTATTATTGATTATTATTGAGTATTGTGGAGGTAGAGGTGCTTTGTGCACAGTATTGAAAAAATTAAAATTATTTCTGATACTTTTACCTGGTGTCTGGAAGTATTGTCTGCGGGTTTGGAGGAGCGAGAGCAACCTCTACTGTCACAGTGGCGATTATCTATTAAAAAACTGGCCTTTTTGATCTGAGCTGTGGACCCGCTACACCACAATAGAATGCATTAAACTGTCACGGTGAGAATGCGTTTAGTTTTATTTTTTAAATAAAAATATTTTTAATTATCTTATCTATAGTTAATTTGATGATTTTCTTTTCAGAAAGCTGTAACTGTGCAGTCCGTTTGTAGCATGGACCACATTTTTGATTAGAGTGTACAATAAACAAGCTAGTTTAAAGTTGTATAATGACTGGTTCAATCCATCTGTTGAATGCAGGCATAGGCATTCTGTGTGGCCTGGCATGTACACCTATGATGACCACACAGCAAATTAATAAATCTCATAAAATTCACTGCAGCCTGGTAAGCATGTAAAAGTAGTCCATAAAATAAGGCTCTTATGGTCTGGAGTTTGACCCAATCCTGACCTCATTGAAGCTTAGTTTATACAGCAGTTAAAATTGATTTCCTGCCACTGGCTGTCTTGTACTAAAAAGATAAGTGCTAGTGACAGCTACACATCAGATGGCACATGCCACACACTATTCTTGTCTTGTCGGGGAACTGTGATTGCTACTTTTTATTTTTGGTGGTGACATGAATATGTACTCAGAAAAATTCCAAATCCATCCAAAATAAACAATTTTTTATGGGTGTGCCATCTGACAATGGAGTATGTAACCTCAACATAAACACAAATAACAGCTCTCTTCTGTCAGAACTCAAGGGAGTCATATTTCTTAACAGTACAAGTAAACAGAATCACAAGAAAAAGCCACTGGAGCCAATCTAAATACAGGGTCTTACAAGGGTGCTTTAGCCCAACACATATTCCTTTTATCAGTGCTGATCAAAGCCCATGTGGAATCCCCTAGGCAAGGTTCACCCCTGGTGTTCTCCACTCCCCAGAAAAAACACTAGGCCAAAATAAAGGTACGTACAATGGGTGTAAAAGCATACAGTACAGTAATGCAGAGGTGTAGCCAGGTGGGTTCTGTTGGCAAATTGCTAGCAGTCCAAAAAATACAACATAATAAGTGTATAGTGTTCATATGATAGTCTGTAAGTTTTAATAAAATATACAAAATATAAATTAAAACTTCTGCAGGTATGTGCCAAAAACTGTAGCTAGCAATTACTCATGATGGTTCTTTTTAAGCAGCCAGTAGTTTTTCAAAATGTGGTGAAAGGAGTGAGAAAAAAGGAAACAATTGTTCCAGAATATTGAACAGCTGTTCCTAAAATCAAAACCACAAGGAAGTGCTTTCATCTGGACCAGTTTTCTAAAACTATAAGATGCTTGATGTCTACAATTGAGTCATGCTAAATAGTGAATTACAATTTTTGTAATTAGCGACAAAGCAAGTTTTCTGTTTCCTCGGAGGTGGAGCCATTACCCCGACTCCACCTCTCACTTCCGGGCCGTACAGACACACATACTTCCACATAGATGTTTATATATAAGATTTATATATACAGTATATATACTGTGCCCCCTACTTACTTCGCTCGTCCACCTCACAACCCCCACCCCCGGGGGCGCGCTTCATGCTAGCCCCTTCGCGTCTCTGCCGCTCACGTTGTGAAGGGTTGTGGCTGAACACACGCTAAAGAGATGGAGACGGATCAGCTGCTGGCTTGCGGCTAGCTGTTACCGTGCTGTGTGATCTGCATGTCGCCCTTTGCGTCGATCATTTAAAAGCCTGTACAGCCGCTGTCCTTTTGTCTCATTTCCTTGTCTCGCGGGATGTTAAAGTGTCTCCGAGAAATAGTTTGTAAGTAGGGCATGACATGCAAGTAGTCTCGTGTGACTTCAAAGTGTCTCTCCAAGATGATCACGTCTCCACCCAAGATTTTTTGATATAATAGATGTATAAAAGTAATTAAATTTTAAAAAACTGCAACCGTCTATATAGAAGCTTGATTAATTGATAGATGATAAAACCAGGTTAAAAAAAGATATTTTGAAATAAATAATAAATTATTTTTAAATGTGTCATCCCACTATGAGATATAAACAGCTTAAAAAAAACTGCAGAAGTCAAAACAAAAGTACATTATTTAAACTGAATAAAATGCTGATGTAGTATTTCATGATGACTAGTAGTGCTAGCACTTAGTATATTTGAATATTGTGTTAATTTTTTACAATATTTATTTATGTAGCACAGTTATAAACAAAAACATTGGCTTTAGTTTGCTTTGAAATGAACTCTAATTTCATACTGTTTAATGACTGAGAATGAGCAACAAAGCCATGCACTGAATAACAAATGTCACTATTGTCACAATAGGTCTGTCTTGTATCCTGTTTATGAATGTTTTTACAAGATACCCTTAGCCCAGGGAAATATATAACATGTATTGAAAATGAACAAAATAGTAAGCTAAAAAAAAATGACATACCCCACCTGGAAGGCTGGTTGTGCCCCGTAATAATGATAATAATAATAATAATTATTATTATTATTATTTCAAACAGGTGTTTTGAAGCAAAAACACAATTAAAAATATATGAATATAAGAATAAATTGAAGAACACACTTAACACTGGTACGCGGCACGGTGGCGCAGTGGTAGCGCTGCTGCCTCGCAGTTAGGAAACCTGGGTTTACTTCCTGGGTCTTCCCTGCATGGAGTTTGCATGTTCTCCCCATCTCTGCGTGGTTTCCTCCCACAGTTTAAAGACATGCAGGTTAGGTGCATTGGCAATCCTAAATTGTCCCTATTGTGTGCTTGGTGTGTGGGTGGGTGTGTGCCCTGCCCAGGTTTGTTCCTGCCTTGCACCCTGTGCTGGCTGGGATTGGCTTCAGCATACCCCCTTGACCCTATGTTAGGATATAGCGGGTTGGAAAATGACTGACTGACTTATCTCTGGTACTATGTACATTATACATTATATCATTTAAACATAGCACAATAATTTCAGAGCTTTCACAACTTACTTTTAACAGAATTTAAGGACTGGAATGAAAATGAGAATTTTTCTATTTATAGTTTTACCTTCCTGGGCATCTTAGCTGCAAAGTGCTCTATGACATTATGTGACACCCCATGTAGTAGGACGGATGACACTTGACTACACACTGGGCATCTAGTAGTTTGGGACTGATCGGGATCAGACTTTAGAGGTGTTAGACATGGAGAAACAGACACCAAAAGATGATATTTACAAAGACAAAAGTGGGTTTTATTTACCGTTGCGCTGTGAAAACAGTACCAGGTGGGGTTTTTTTTAACACAGTCCTCAACGCAACTGACACACAAAACGTAATAGCAATGTCCTAAACAAAAATAGTGAATAATATTTACAGTGATTATTGCCAGGCCCCAAAGAACCAAAAACAAAAAGGTATATACACACAAAATAAAAAAAATGAAGTCTTCCTAAAAAAAAATACAATCGGCAAGAATATACGCAAAACAAAGTCGTTCCAATGATTCCAAAAATTATTTACAAAAAGAAATAATCAGTGTATATAAAAAAAAGTCAAAAAGTGCCCCACAAACCGAAATCATATAAATACCTCCACCAAAACAATATCTATATAAAGTAAATATATACAAAATAAGGCATAAGCTGCTGTTGCTTGATGTACTATTTAGGATTAACTACACCAAACTCACTCTCCCTCTACGACTGGTCAAAAGAAGACCACTGTAGGCAGGAATTGCTCTTTACTCTGGGGAACTAAATTCCCATCCAATCCTGCGTTACACCACTCCCTTCATCAAATAGTGGCTGACGTAAGTGCGTTCTGTGTATGTGCTATGCCCAACCCCTGCAAGGTCTGTAATAAACTGCATGGCGGGGTAGTGCGAGTACACCTACAAAGGGCTTGAATTGGACAAGTCAGTCCGCTCTCCAGAGTTACTATAGTAGGTTACTTTTTCGTAGTTTTATCTTGGGATCCCCTTCTCTGCTATAATGCATGCATAAAAACGAATGCTCCACTCTTCTCATTTTGCAGCGGCAGATGGCTATGACGACACTCGCTTTTTGACTGGGCACAGACGAAGTCCAGGGGACCTTTCCTGGAGACGCGTCTATCCCACTGTCAGCAACACAGTGCGGTATTGCTGAAGTGAACATTAAAATCCTCACAGACGTGCACACTTGCACTTCGGTTTTTTAAAAAGGCAAATGCCTCTGTTTTACTAAGTGTATGTCGTTTTTACACTATTCTTAGAACTCTTCCCTATAAATTGGTAATGCCTGTCAGCCGCATTACCACACATTATCTTAAAACCTTTCTGACCACTGCAGAACTTGGTGAGGTCTATGATGTCTCAATAGCACCATATTATGCTCAGTGGTAGACTTAGAAGTGAGGGGGCTTCTGGGCATGAACCATTGTTTGTCTCCCCATAGTCATTCTGACAGATTCACGGAAAAACTAGCATGTATTGTCAAAGCTTAGGTGTCGCCTATACTTGAATAGGCACTACACAGGAAAGCAGGTTATAAGGCAGTATGGTATGGATGAGTTGATAGCAGCAAAAACCAAAAACACAGCATTTGTGAGTGACAGAGAGAGGGGGACACAATATGCAATGTGAAAGCTTAGAATTGTACTTGATTGCCATCACAGCACAGTACACCATGTCAAATATCAAAATCAAAGACAGTCTGATCCATCAACTATCTATTTTGAGGGAGAGAAACAGCCAGGATAAAGACAGGAAGGAAAAGTAGTTAAAAACATTATTCTGGCACCTAGTTATTTTCGCAAGATCAGGTGTTTTACTGTTAAGATAAAACAAAGAAAAATATGACAACAAAACAAAATATAGATAAAAATAAATAAAAACAAAAATAAAAATAGGTTTAGTTTTTGACAGGTTTTCAGACTTTGAGCACTTTTGTCCAGCTATCAGTAAAGTTTAACTCTTGTGAGGTGGACGAGCGAAGTAAGTATGGGGCACAGTATATATACTGTATATATAAATCTTGTATATAAACATCTGTGTGGAAGTATGTGTGTCTGTACGGCCCAGAAGTGAGAGGTGGAGTCGGGGTATTGGCTCCACCTCCGAGGAAACAGAAAACTTGCTTAGTCGCTAATTAAAAAAATTGTAATTCACTATTTAACATGACTCAATTGTAGACATCAAGCGTCTCATAGTTTTAGAAAACTGGTCCAGATGAAAGCACTTCCTTGTGGTTTTGATTTTAGGAACAGCTGTTCAATATTCTGTAACAATTGTATCTGTTCTACGATATTCAAAGAATCAAGCATTGCACTTGCAATTGTCACCTGTGAATGAGGAACAGAAATGCATGTTATTGCTAGGTTCCTTACTGTGGGCAGAGCATTCTTAAAGGCAAATAACTATATTTAAGAGAATTGAATTTGGACCATATAAATGACCCGTAGAGAAGGGTGAGGCCTAGTATTGAATTCTGCGTAAGCAATGCTTGTGAAATGTCACTGATGTCAAGGTTTGGTGGACATTTTTGGCAGTGGGGGACAAGGGAGACTGATTTGGATGCAACACCTGATGCTTACACTCAGCTCATCTCTCCTGCTGGTGGTCCTGGCAGTTGTGCAGCAATTGTAACCATGTGGCACATCTGTTTTTGAACTGCAGTGCAGCTGTAATTGGGGGACAGCTTGACGACTGGGTTTCACAGCTTAGTGGTGCACCAGTACCAGTTGCTTCATGGGAGTCTCCAATCCCTAAAACCTCTCAATCGTTGATATGTGCTATTTCCTTGCAGTGATTGTTGCTTCACGGGATACCCCAACTCCTGAACTGTCAATTGAGTTTTATGGCAGATGGCTGGGGGTCCTGCCCAGCCAGGATGCCTGGAGGGACCAGGACAGGAGCAATACCTTCCCTGGGCCACAAGAGGGCAGCCGCCCTGGTCTGCGTGGGGTTGCCGGACAATTATGGAGCCCTGGAAGGCAGCACTTCCGCCACACTAGGAAGTGCTACCAGGAGAATTGTCCAAATATACTCGCAGTGCTTCTGGGTGCAAGAGCAGCACTTCTGCCACACCAAGAAGTGTTGCCGGAAGAAGATCAGGAAGCACCTGGAGCACATCTGGGTGATGTATAAAAGAGGCCGCCCCACTCCACTCGGGAGCCGGAGTCAGGTGGAAGAGGACGGTGCTTGCCTGGCAGGAGTTGGAGGCTATAGGGAGGAGAAGAAGGAAGTCTAAAGGACTGTTAGGACTGATTGATGCACTGTTGTGATGTTGTGCAGGTGCTGAGCAATAAAACGTTTGTGTTTTGGGACATTCTGTCTCTGCCTGTTTGTGTCTGGGTCTGAATATTTCCACAGTGTTAAAGCTTCAAGAGGGACACATTTACAAGATTATTGAGATTTAAAAAAGCAAATTGCTCAAGTTATATTAAAATTTCATGCACCGAATTAAAAGCTTATTTTCTGAGTTAAGTTTGTTCACCTGCTGTACTGTATGTGGTTCAATTTGGGGCTCAAAAATGATAAATTTGACTTCTTCAGCTTCACATGTGATATTACTTTTATGGGGGTTACAAACAAAAATCAAACATTTTCTAGGAGTGCGGGGCATAGTGAAGGTTGAGAAGGGGCCAACTCAGCGATTGTACGAGGTACAGTTTGGGTATTGTCAAAAACAAAATTCTGCTATTGAATATAAAGTGCAGAGAAGGATATTATCTTTAAAAAGGATTTCTCACTATTTTGTGAAGTGACAGTTACAATAGTTATCAACAAAATGTAAACACCTGACAAGTAATCTGAAGTGGTTTTCACTTGTGATCAATATGTAGGATGAACCATAAGCCATTTTAAGAAAATGTTTTGTTGATCAGTTCAGTTAAACATCAGACTTTTGAATTACTACATACAATAAGTGCAATGAAATCCAGCAGAGACCAAATGCGCATGCTGGAATTGTGTCTCAATATGTGGTGCAGGACAAGTCTCTGTGTTTGTCTGTTTAGCTCCGTCCCAATTACCTTATGACTGAGGCGGCGCCGCAAGTGGCAGCCTTTCCAGCAGCACCGTGTATGACTTTATCTTTCTACCTTTTTCTCTATCTCACCGATCACTCTTACCACTTTCTTTTATGTGGACTCGTTCCCTGGGCACTTTTTACTACTTGGACATGTATTTTTACATGCCGAGATTCGTCTATTCAGGTAGTCAACTTAAAGCGCTGAGAACAAAGGCTCGTACCGGTGTGGTTCCCTATTTACCCGATGAGGTAAGAAGGTAGCACTAAGATAAAAGCCAAGCGGCTAGCAAGAAAGTGGCAGTACAAACCTTCGGTGCCTTCTGTGATCCTTGGAAATGTGAACTCACTACCAAATAAGATCAACGAACTGGCTGCGCTGGTGAAAAATGTCAGGACCTACAGAGAATGCAGTTTGTTGTGTTTTTGTGAAATATGACTAACAATTAACATCCCAGATGCTAACGTTAAGCTACCCAGGTTTAGCACAGTTAGAGCGGACAGAGATGCAAGTACCTGCGGGAAGCGGAAAGGAGGAGGACTCGCTCTCTATGTGAATACAAGGTGGTGCAATTCTGGACATGTAAACGTTAAAATCTCCACTTGCTGCAGGGACATCGAACTGTTGGCCATAAGTCTGCGTCCCTATTACTTGCCCAGAGAGTCTGGACACGTCATTGTTGTTATTGTTTACATCCCTCCTCGGGCAGAAGTGGAGATAGCGAGTGACATCATCCATTCCACTGTTGCTAAACTACAAACACAGCACCCTGAGGAGCTTGTGCTAATCTCCGGAGATTTTAACCATGTGACGCTGGACGAAACATTACCTGCCTTCTCCCAGTATGTGGATTGTAACAGCCAGGGAAATAGGACTACTGACCTACTGTATGCAAACGTTAAAGATGCATACAGCGCCACCTTGGTGCCTGCGCTTGGGAAAGCAGATCATTACCCGGTTCTGCTTCAGCCTCACTACAAACCAAGAATGAGGGAGCAACCTACAACCACACGATTATTCAGCAAGTGGTCCACTGAGGCAGAGCAGGCTCTGAGAGACTGCTTTGGAACTACAGACTGGGATATCCTGCAGTGATCTTATAGTGAGAACATTGAGGAGGTTGTTGACTGCACTACTGACTACATCAACTTCTGTATGGACATTGTAGTTCCAGTAAGAACAGTACGCTGCTATGCTAACAACAAGACATGGATTACAAGTGACATCAAGGGCCTTTTGAACCAGAAGAAAAGGGCTTTTAAAGGCAGTGATCAGCATGAGCTCAAGCACGTGCAGAAGGAACTCCGAGTCCAGCTCAGGGCGGCGAAAGAGCAGTACAGGAGAAAGCTGGAGCAGAAGTTGCAGAATAACAGCATGAAGGAAGTATGGGATGGGATGAAGATCATCACTGGCTACAGCTCAAAGCGGGGTGCCACCATCGAGAGAGATGTGGAGAGAGCAAACCAGATGAACAACTTCTTTAATGGGTTTCACCACCCTAAACCACTCTCACTTTGGAGTACTGCACCCTCCACCCATCCTTCTGCTGATACCAGCATAGGAGAGACATCCCCACCCACAATTACAGTAGCCCAGGTAAGCAGAGATCTGAGGAGACTTCGTGCCAGCAAAGCAGTGGGTCCAGATGGAGTATTGCCACGACTACTGAAGGCCTGTGTGTTGGAGCTGGGGCGTCCTATACAGCGCATCTTCAACCTGAGCCTGGAACAGGGGAGAGTCCCAAGGCTTTGGAAAACATCTTGCATCATCCCAGTCCCAAAGGTATCACGTCCTACTGAGCTGAATGACTTCCAGCCTGTCGGTCTGATGTCACATGTGATGAAGACCATGGAGCGGCTGCTGCTTCACCACCTGAGGCCACAGGTCCACTACACCCTCGACCCTCTGCAGTTCACATACCAGGAGAAGGTGGGAGCGGAGGATGCCATCATCTATATGCTACACCGATCCCTCTCCCACTTGGACAGAGGCAGTGGTGCTGTAAGAATGATGTTTCTGGACTTCTCTAGCGCCTTCAATACCATCCAACCTCTGCTCCTTAGGGACAAGCTAACAGAGATGGTAGTGGATTCATACTTGGTGGCATAGATCGTGGACTATCTTACAGACAGACCTCAGTATGTGCGTCTTGGGAACTGCAGGCCTGACATTGTGGTCAGCAACACAGGAGCGCCGCAGGGGACTGTACTTTCTCTGGTCCTGATCAGCCTATATACATTGGACTTCCAATACAACTCGGAGTCCTGCCATGTGCAAAAGTTCGCTGATGACACTGCTATTGTGGGCTGCTTCAGGAGTGGGCAGGAGGAGGAATACAGGAAGCTAATCAAAGACTTTGTTAAATGGTGTGACTCAAACCACCTACACCTGGACACCAGCAAAACCAAGGAGCTGGTGGTGGATTGTAGGAGGCCCAGGCCCCTCATGGACCCCATGATCATCAGAGGTGACTGTGTGCAGAGGGTGAAGACCTATAAATACATGGGAGTGCATCTGGATGATGAATTGGATTGGACTGCTAATACTGATGCTCTGTGCAAGAGAGGACAGAACCGACTACACTTCCTTAGAAGGCTGGCGTCTTTCAAAATCTGCAATAAGATGCTGCAGATGTTCTATCAGACGGTTGTGGCGAGTGCCCTCTTTTACATGGTGGTGTGCTGGAGAGGCAGCATAAAGAAGAGGGACGCCTCACGCCTGGGCAAACTGGTGAGGAAGGCAGGCTCTATTGTAGGCACGGAGCTGGACAGTTTGACAGCTGTGGCAGAGCGACGGGCGCTGAGCAGGCTCCTGTCAGTCATGGAGAATCCACTGAATCCACTGAACAGGATCATCTCCAGACAGAGGAACAGCTTCAGCGACAGACTGCTGTCACCGTCCTGCTCCACTGATAGACTGAAGAGATCATTCCTCCCCCACACTATGCGACTCTTCAATTCCACCCAGGGGGGTAAACGTTAACATTATACAAAATTATTGTCTGTTATACCTGCATTTTTATCACTCTTTAATTTAATATTGTTCTTTATGTATGCTGCTGCTGGATTATGTGAATTTCCCCTTGGGATTAATAAAGTATCTATCTATCTATCTATCTATCTATCTATCTATCTATCTATCTATCTATCTATCTATCTATCTATTTAATTTCCGTCATTTACGAACAGATTACAATTCTATAAAGGATTGTCTGTATCTGATAAATCTGCCTTTCACCCAGTTGATCAGTGAACAGCAGCTTTGAAAGTTACTCTGCGCTGTTATGCAGGGGTGGATACAGGAAGCCAATACATCCTGATGCAGAACAGCTAGTGGGACAGACTGGCCCAACCTTGTGACAAACTTCTGCCAGCCTTGGGTGTCAGTTTCATTCTGGCAGAGGCAACAAAGCACAGGACCTTAGGAAAAGTCCACTGTGAATTCCACATTTCAAATAGGGTGAAATGTAATCTAATGGTAAATGACACCTTAACTAACTTACTCAGATGAGGCACAACTCTAACATTAAATGGTGAATAATTGACTTTCTCATTTTGCCATCTCTGAAGTAGTGCTGTAGCAATAGACTTGGGAGGATGGTCTGTTTCAAGGGGGCTCGCCCACGCTCCTTTAACTAGAGCACTCACCGGTAGTGCAGTCAGCTTTTATTAATGAAACTGGTTTCTACTTAAACATTAAGATCTTTACACTCAAAATATGATTAAGTGTCATGAGGCCACTATATGAATTGTGTTTATTTTTTAGGGACAGGTCATGTACAATAACTGATATACCAATTTATACTAAAGTACTCCAACTCCCAGGAGAGATATATGAAATATGCTAATAATTTTAGGTAAACACTATGCAAAGAGCCCTTTAACAATGAAAGCATATTTATATGGATAAAAAGCTAAATTATAATTAATATGAAAGCATTAACAAATTGCTTAGAGATTAAAATAACTCAGACTAAAAAGCATGATAAACGCACATGAATGAATATGTCAGACATGTTTAGAGAATAATACAAACACACAGAAGAAAAAAAAAAAAGGATGTTATATTTCAGAGAAAAGTAAGATATTAATATCTAAAGGCTGATAATAATTTTGCAAACATAAAAAGTAACACTTATTGTGACACCTACCACTACTATCAAATTTCTAGTAACTGTGAAAACGGTACTAAATATTGCAGACACAACTACAATTTTTTTCTTCTCACATATTATGAGTGTATACTGTATAAGAGATGATAGCAAAAATAAAGCAAGTGTTGTATACTGAGCATCAGTCTTGTGCACCTGTCACTGAAAAGACTTAAAATGATACTTTCAAGAACATATTTTGTATTTGCCAATGAATCGTGGAGAGATCAGTTTACACAATATAATACAAGCTAAAACAGCTTACTTTTGTATAGTGCGGTACACTGAGTGCAGGTGCAGAGTGCTGTGAACAAATTCTCAGGTAAAATACAAGTATATGTTATACAAATTACTAAATACAGAATTAGTACATATAAAGATACAGGTTTGGTAAACCACAGAAAACAAAGTAGATGAATAGAGATGAATAAACAAATAAGTGTTTGTTAAAGTCTTGTTACATGAGAGTAGATGAGTAATAAATGCATTTTTGCAGTACCTAAAGAGTTACCTTTTACTTTTTATGGAATTTTTTCCATGGTTAATCACATTTATTGTTATGTTCATGACCTCATTAAGGCTCAATTTTGTATTTTCAATTTCTCCTGCATTCACCGTTGTTTTAGTACTTTGATGTTGGTAATGGTGTTGTCATCAGGCATCATCCTATGAGTGATGTTATAGTATGATAAATATTTAACATGCACTGTGGTAATTAAGATGTGTTGTGCTAAAACTATTAAGAAACTACTTTACTATATTTTAAAAAGGCAAAGAACAGAAGAAAATCAATGCCAAAGCAACCATTACATAGGTTGGTTCTTCTTAAATGATATTGGGTGTGGCACCCCTAGGCTCAATATATAATCCACAAAGAGTTTCAAGTTTAAAAAAACTAGACACATTGTAAGTAATAAACACATCCATCCATCCATTTTCCAACCCGCTGAATCCGAACACAGGGTCACGGGGGTCTGCCGGAGCCAATCCCAGCCAACACAGGGCACAAGGCAGGAACCAATCCTGGGCAGGGTGCTAACCCACCGCAGGACACACACAAACCCACCCACACACCAAGCACACACTAGGGCCAATTTAGAATCACCAATCCACCTAACCTGCATGTCTTTGGACTGTGGGAGGAAACCGGAGCGCCTGGAGCAAACCCACGCAGACACGGGGAGAACATGCAAACTCCACGCAGGGAGGACCCAGGGAGCGAACCCGGGTCTCCTAACTGCGAGGCAGCAGCGCCACCGTGTCACCCACAGTAATAAACACAATATTCATAAATACATATAACATACAAGTAAAAACAAAAGTAAAATCAATATTTACAAAATAATTAAAAAAAAAAACAACAAAAAGATCAAAAAGAAAATATACTTTATAAGGCCCTGAACTATAATCACTTGTAATTAATTTATAATTAGTTACTATAAATGTATTATTCATCTTGCTAGCATAACTACTACCACTCTCCTAAAAACTCTTTTCCATATTCTTAATATTAACAAGAAGTCAGTCATAATCCAGTTTTGTATTTAATTTTTAAACCTTTATTTTCACCCCTTTTTCACTTTCCTCCATTAGATATTTTGAGTATTCCAGAATCCATTTCTTTGTTGTAGAATCCTCTCCCTACAGTTTTGTAGCTCTGCATTACAGTCTTATGAAAAAGTTTGGCAATCCCTCTTAATTCTTTGGATTTTTGTTTATCATTGGCTGAGCTTTCAAAGTAGCAACTTCCTTTTAATATATGACATGCCTTATGGAAATAGTAGGATTTCAGCAGTGACATTAAATTTATTGGATTAACAGAAAATATGCAATATGCATCATAACAAAATTAGACAGGTGCATAAATTTGGGCACCCGAACAGAGATATGACATCAATACTTAGTTGAGCCTCCTTTTGCTCCTTTGAGCCTCTAGACGCTGTCCTCCTATAGCCTTTGATGAGTGTCTGGATTTTGGATGGAGGTATTTTTGACCATTCTTCCATACAAAATCTCTCCAGTTCAGTTAAATTTGATGGCTGCCGAGCATGGACAGCCTGCTTCAAATCCTCCCATAGATTTTCGATGATATTCAAGTCAGGGGACTGTGACAGCCATTCCAGAACATTGTACTTCTCCTTCTGCATGAATGCCTTTGTAGATTTCGAACTGTGTTTTGGGTCATTGTCTTGTTGGAATAATTAACCTCTGCGTATCTTCAAATTTGTGACTGATGCTTGAACATTATCCTGAAGAATTTGTTGATATTGGGTTGAATTCATCCGACCCTCGACTTTAACAAGGGCCCCAGTCCCTGAACTAGCCACACAGCCACACAGCATGATAGAACCACCACTAAATTTGACAGGAGGTAGCAGGTGTTTTTCTTGGAATGCAGTGTTCTTCTTCCGCCATGCAAAGCACTTTTTGTTATGTCCAAATAATTCCATTTTTGTCTCATCAGTCCAAAGCACTTTGTTCCAAAATTAATCTGGCTTGTCTAAATGAGCATTGGCATACAACAAGTGACTCTGTTTGTGGTGTGAGTGCAGAAAGGGCTTCTTTCTCATCACCCTGCCATACAGATGTTCTTTGTGCAAATTGCACTGAATTGGAGAATGATGTACATCGATGTACGATGTTCTTGCAGGTGTTTGGAGGTGATCTGTGGGTTGTCTGTAACCATTCTCACAATCCTGTGCATATACCACTCCTGTATTTTTCTTGGTCTGCCAGACCTGGGTTGGTTTAACAGCAACTGTGCCTGTGGCCTTACATTTCCTGATTCCATTCCTTACAGTTGAAACTGACAGTTTAAACCTCTGAGATAGCTTTTTGTAGCCTTCCCCTAAACCATGAGACTAAACAATCTGTTTTCAGATCTTTTGAGAGTTGCTTTGAGGATCTCATGCTGTCACTCTTCAGAGGAGAGTCAAAGGGAAGTACAACTTACAATTGACCACCTTAAATACCTTTTCCCACTCTTGACTGGACACACCTATCTATGAAGTTCAAGGCTTAACGAGCTAATCCAACCAATTTGGTGTTGCAAGTAATCAGTATTGAGCAGTCACATGCCTTCAAATCAGTAAAATTACAAGGGGACCCACATTTTTGCACAGCCAGTTTTTCACATTTGATTTAATTTCATACAACTAAATACTGCTTCACTAAAAATCTTTGTTTGGAAAACACCCGAGTACTCAGACGTTCCTAGGAAATGAAAGACATACCACTGTTATCTTTTTTGTTGAAAGTGGAGTAAATTATTATCAGGCTGTATATGTTTGATAGTTTTGTAAATCGTTATTTATTGCTTTTGATTGATTATGTGGGTGAGAACAGGAGGGCAAAGGGTGGTGATGGTAGTTTTTTGGTACTTCACACGTTGTAAGGGTTCCGTTGCTAGGTGTAGTTTGTGGGTTGGATTGTGCATATAGATTGAGGTTTGGAGGGCAGATATGTGAGTGGTTCTTCCTGAGTTAAGAGGACCGATGGGTTTTATGTTTCTTAGTACTTTGATTATTGCAACACAGTATACCACTTATTTTTCTTGTTGTTTCACAATGTTTTGTGTAATTTGCTTTTTTGTTCAGACTAATTATGACTACACTTGATATTGTTTTGTGGAACATCAGGGCCTTCAGCAATCATCAGCGGAACATCAGCAATACCCATGCCTGCTAAGTCTTCATCATCACATTGATGTGATTTTAATGCAGTCGTCAATGATCTGCTAGCCACTGATATCCATTTTTGCAATGATAAACATTTCAGGGTTGCTCTACTGGCTCTAAAAAACACGCCTTTCTTGTTCTTGCACAACATAGCCTTCAGATTACATACAATTGGGCGATGTCCACCTGGGTGATTTTATTATTTGTATTTAGAACTGGGAGGTCATAAATTAATATTCGTGTCTGCATGTGGCTATACCCCATATGTACCTCCTTTTTTCCGGACCTTACCAGCTATTTGATTAAATTCTCCAAATGTTGACTTCTGAATTGGTATTGTTGCAAACGTTGCAATGAATCCATTGCCATACAAAGCCCCATCATCTATTAGCAAGCACACACTTCACTCCACATTTTCTTTGTCTAATTTTACTGCAGATCTTAATTTAATTGATTCACTTCATTTACTGCATCCTTTGGCCACAGAGTTCTCTTTCTGTCTTCCTGTCACAATTCATAATCCCATATTGATTATATTTTAATTTCACATACGCTTGCTCCGTTAGATATAGACGCCTCGTTGGTCTCATCTGTGTTATCAGGCAATACATTTAACTACTTGCAGTTGCACCTGCCATTTCTCACGTCCCATGCTACAAGGTGGAAATTCAATACTTCCTTCTGCAAAATGAACTTTTTTTGCATACAACTTGTTATCAAACTAGATGAGTTTCTGGTGTTTAATATTATTTCTGAAGAAAACGCTGGTGCTATTTGGGAGACAATTAAAGGCTTTACTCTAGGCCTTGCTATCTCGTTTCTTGCATTTGGCGTGCTCTAAGCTTTAAAGAATAAAGGAGTTTAAATCTTACCTCTCACCACTGGAAATGGCATGCTCTTTTGAGGTCAGTAAAAATCATGGACATTTAATTGCCAAGGCCAGAACTGAGCTCGAAAGCTTTTTGGTGCAAAGAACAGATATCTTAATTCACTGTACCAGGACCCACTATCATATTTCAGGGGGCCAAGGCAAGCAGAGTGTTTGCTTTCAGAATCAAAAAGAACACCACTTTTGTCACCATGCCATCTATCCATACATATCATCTATGGTGGGATCTTCGGTCAACTGCACCCCCAATCCTGGAGCAATGCTACAAAAAGTCCCACACCGAATGCATTTGATGCGTCTTTCGGATTGCAGCTAAAACTGACTTAATTCCTGTTTTTGGCTCATATCTTTTTTTGTTTGTTTTAGTTTCACCATTTAAATTAATTTTGCGAATGATTTAAGTCTGATATTAGGATGTACAGATATCTATCTTGAATGTGCTTCAAAACTAACAAAAACAAATTTGTTAGACAGATGTAATCTAATAGACTACCAATAACAAAAGCACCATGCTAGCTGCCATGGTACTTCACATTGTTTAAGTGCAGGACGTCTGCAAAATCACAAGCTCTTGATTGCAAAGAGAGAATGAAAAACTATAATTGTCCATTTAAACTCAGTTATCACTGGCATAGTAGAAATGTGTAAACATAAGAGAGGAACCAGGGTTAGTGAGAACAAGATGCTGGGGGATTTGGTGCCAAACTGTTGATTGATAATCTTGGAGTGTTGAAAGGGACATTCGATAACTTTTGGAGTTAGTGAAGGGCTATGTCATCATCAAAGGAGAAAACAATTAAAGTTCATATTCACACTGAAAAGAAAAAAGGTAATAGACACAACATTTTGGGTGGAGTTGTGTCATTTGGTGTGTCACTTAAGTGTAGGTAACATATATAGGAGAGAAATGAGGGAACAAACCCAGGGTAGATGAAAGGTGTGAAAAGTCAGAGTGCAGCTAAAAAACTGCCATTAGAGAGGATGAAGGGAGAGGTTAGCAAGTTAGCTAGTCTATTAGATGTGGAAAAATATGTGATCCGCCGCTGAAAATGAGCTTAGCGTCTTCTGTTTTTCTTTGAAAAGTGTCTTTGAAGTCATGTGAAAGAACACAAAAACGGAGAGATCATTGTGGCTATGATCAAAGGATTTTACATGTTCTATAATAGGCTTTGTAAGGTATTTGATTTTAACAGATCAAACCTGCTTCCTAAAATGGTTTGCTAGCCGTCTCCCTATGTAGATGGCTGGACACTTTCTACAAGAAATACAGATACATTTTTAGACTGGCAAGAGGCCAGTTGTTTAATATTGAATTTGCGAGAGAGGCCAGATACAAAGGTGTTGTTGATAACATATTTGCAAGTGACACAGTGGCTTCTGTTATAGCTCAAAGTGCCTGGTGGGGAACATTGGTCTCCTCTGTGAATTGAGCTGCGGATGAGACGTTTGAGCAGTAGGTGGTCAATGGAAATAAGATCAAAAGAGGGTTAAGAAAAAAGGTTCCTGTGAAAGTGTTAAGGTGGAATGAGTGGACCTTCAGGATGTGGTTTTCATTACTGGAGTTACTCTCAGAGTGGATGTTACAAGGCCTGCTCCTGGCTTAATGGAGGGCCCTAATTATAGATTAACTGGGTTTTACTGTAAGTTTTTAAAATTTAGTTCAGACATTTCACTGTCCCTCCTCTGCTGTCCTTGAGATCATCCATCTGTCCATACATTTTCCAAACCTGCTTATGCAGTGCAGAGTCATGAGCAAGCACAAGGCCAAGGTAGGAATAATCCCTTACCAGGGCACCAGTCCATCGGTAAACATTATCATTCCCACTCCCACACCAACACACACTATGGCCAATGTAAAAATGCCAACTTATGTAACCTGCATGTCTTTGGACTTTAAGATTGGAGCCAGAGAACCCAGATGAAACCCACGCATACACTAATAGAACATACAGACTCCATGAATTCTGGTCTTCTTGTTATTAGGAAGCAATGTTGCCACTGTCCCAACACCTTTAGATGATGTCCTTATTCATGTCAGAAGTCTTCTGAAGCCTTGTCCGGCTACAAAATCAATTAGACCAAGTCTTCTCTTTTGTCTCTTAATGTCATGTGCCACAAAGACTCTCTTCCCCTCTGCTGTTTTTATGTCTGATAATTTTAGGTGTTTAGGAGTCAGTATTTCTGCCTCAGTCTCAGATATATCCTCTAACAGATTTGCTTCATCTTTAGTGATACAAGAGCCTCCATTAAGAAATGGTCTAAACTTTCTCTTTCTTTTCATCTTGTCATGCTTTTATCAAAATTATTTTCTTACTCATTTTAATTTCAAGAATGCTATACTTCCACTTCCTCCTCCCACCAAATATTGGGCAGAAGTTAGATAACCAGTTTGCAAATATTTGTGTAATGGCAAGGATCAAACCATAATCATTTACCTCTGATCAGAGACAGATTGAGTGCTGGAGTGTCACTACCAGACATAGAATTCTACCTTTGGGTTCTTACCCTTTGCCTAATTTGGTTGTGGCTTTGTCTGCCTTCCCATCATCATCCACGACTCCCTGCACATGCTTCTCCACACTCTCCATTGAGGATATTTTGTTTAGATATGTAAATTCTAGATGTGAAAATTTTAATGATTTTTCCATTCTGTCTAGGCTTGTTATAATTTTCCTAGTTCAACTTTCTTTTTGTAACTACAACTCAGATCAGTGTTTAAAATATGTGGGGCTCGGCTAACTGCCCCCTACGAACACATCTACTTATGTTGGTTTTTTTTTTTTTTTTGCTCCCAAGAAAAATCTTCTTCTACCTTCTACTCTTTACTATGTACTGCAAATCTGTCCTCTTGATTCCTGTTTGGTTCAGAAACCATTCCCCTTTCTCTTCCCTGCTCTCGTAGGACACCATATTCTCCAGAAACCCACTAAAGTCCAGTCACTTTAGAATTTTGCTTAGACTTAATCCTAATCTCTGTAAGTGTCCTGCGATGAGCCGCACCCCTGATTCTATATCCCCTTCATGTACATGCTGATTATTTTCACAAATTCCAACACTGCCCTTCAGTCTTTTACCTTTAGTATTATGTATTGCACTTTTCTTTTACTAAATATTCCATAGTTACCTCAGATCTTCCTTTTGTAGACCTCTCTATGCTTCCCCTTAAACCCCATTATTACAAATGGTATGGTATTCTGGCACCCAAATTAATTCTTATGTGCCCCTCTGTAGGCCCCTCCAGTATATCACTGTTAATAATTTACAGATCTCATTCAATAATATAATCCACCCTGAATTACTTCATCATGGATTAATGGTACTTTCAGCAATTCAATTAAAAGTTGGACACCAATTGTTTAAAACCCTGGTTTGTTGCAACCCTGAAAGTATTTTCTGTGCTCGGCACAGTCTTTCACTTTGTTAGTGTGGTCTGATCATGACCCCTTTTCCTCCTCTTCTCTGGCAGCGGGGTTTTCCTATAATATTTACACAATGGCTCGGGCTTTTGATTTACTTTGATATTTGTTTCTTCTCATCTCTCATCTTGTAATTTAAGCTGCAAATGACATGTGTTAGGTGTTGTAAAAACTGAAAGGGCATCAATAAGCATCCAATAAGCATGGTCATTTGACTTGTTATTTTAAAGCAGCTAACTTCAGCATGCATATAATCATATAATCAGTATTATGCAAATACTAAATAATTTACCGCATTGCTGTCTTATGGAATCACACTGTCCATTCTCACAGTTTCATGCAATTGGTCCAATGTGAAATGAGATTTAATGTAAAGGGTTTCTTGATGTCATTTTAGTGTTCGTCTGAAGAGGATGATGTGCTTAAAATGCCAAAACAAAACATCAAATTACTGCGGTTTATGCATTTCATCCATACTGATATCTGTATTTGCAAGGTCAGTATAAAAGTGATTCATGAATGGTATTCCTGACATTTTAGCTAGCTTTGCAAATTAGTAAATGAGCTCACTATACACATCTGCACTCCACTGGCTTTGTGTGCATGAATTGTTAATGGCAACTGAACACAGGGCAGCATAAAGACAGAGCTGGCAGCATAATGTATTTAAAATGTCTACTCCACCTTTTTTTTTTTACAAACTATTACATGAATTTGCTTAGCGAATGTTATGTGTCACCAGTAAAATATAGTTTTACTATGCTGTGGGTGATATAGTGGAGCAAAGGGAAGTGATAATGCCCTAAGATTGTGCAATGTAAATAAATGGTTTATTTACTAATTGGGTCCCATTTTTATGTGTAGATCCCATTTTGCCTTATGTTTATGTGAGGTTCTTTCAGGGATTTTGACTTTTCCCTATGGAGAAGAAGACTCAGATTCAAGAAACACTGAGGTTGTCACCACATTCACATGTCAATTTCATGCCAACACACATTATGTTTTAACATGTTTTAACACACATTATGTTTTACCAACAAAAGATCTTGTCAGGCAAGGTTCAGAACCAAGTCAGGAACGCAAAAGTGTCTTTATCAAGAGGATAGTACTAGAGTGTTGTACCGTGTTAGCCATTATGGATGTAGTGAGAATTTAAGCAAAATGACATCTTTTATTGGATTACATCTTGCCTGAAGAAGGGGCCTGAGTTGCCTCGAAAGCTTGCATATTGTAATCCTTTTAGTTAGCCAATAAAAGGTGTCATTTTGCTTGGCTTTTCTCTACATTGGAAAACTAGAAAGATTACAGATAGGATAGGGGATGTATTGTGGTAATTTTTTTAAAAAAAAAAACCAACACATTCACAATGAGACTAATAGACAAACCAGTAACAAAAAGAAACAGTGAGTTGATGGCGGGTATGTACAGAGTAATGATTAGCTATGTAGAAATTACAAGGGCAAACAATACAGTAGCCAGTGAACACATTAACAGAAGATAGTAAATGTCCGTTTGGCTGAGCGATGTCAGAAAGAAAAATTCAACCTATTCTGAAAATCTGGACCACTACCAATCAGATGGCACTGAAAATGGGACCCCAAAAAAACCAAAACAGTAAAAATGATGCCATGAGAGAGGGGAATAGCTAATTCAACAATACATATTATTGGAGACATTATGAGTTTACAACGTGAAAAGGACCCATACTACAGAAACAAGTTTAGAATACAATATAAATACGTATGTAGAAGATAAAATGATTTCACCTGTCTTAGACACCAGAGCAGAACTGGAAGTGTACCCAATACATTTTACACATCAAGTGTCAGGAGGAGCTATAGAAATTATTAGGACGGGCATGGTGTGAAAATGAAAACCAACAGACAATAGCATGGCTGCGTGGAAAGAAGCAGTCAGAATGACTTTTAATTAAGGATGGGGAGACTTGGTGTTAGAAAGCAAAACTGTGGTTGACACCAGTAAGGTCAAAATATGAGCAATTAAACAAAGCTAAAAAATGTGATGCAAAAAAGGGTTCACAGTTAGAGAGGATATAAATTCATTTACTGAAGACAAAATATTATAATTGTAGTCAGATAGGAAGATATCACTGTTTAATAAAAAACAGTGTCGAACTGGCTGTAGTGTTACCTTCACGGTCCTGTCAAATTAACTGCACCTTACTGTTGCTAAGATTTACATTTTGCTACTTTTTTTCATTAGATGGAATAATGCTGTTTTTGTAACTGTCTTACATTAAAATATTGGTAATACAAATAGCAGTTCATTACTGTTTTTTTTTGCTTTTCCTGGGAGGTATAGTACAAATACAGGAACGACTGTATATTGAAATGCTGGCATTAGAACAACAATTCTATGAGTGATTCAAGCATTATGATGATAAACGTCTGTCTGTCAGCTCTCTGAGATGATGCAGGTTCGCTCCATGCTCCCATTCAGCTTCTGGGAGCTCTGGAACCCGACACTTGTCGGTAATGTCACCGATGAGCTAGGCAGTGAGGCACAAACAATAAAACAAGATGGTGCAAAAAGTGCAAAGTGCTTTTATTTAAAACCAACAAACAAAACAAGTCAGTGTCCAAAATAAAGTCCAGTACTTCTCAATCCTTAAATAAATAATACATTAAAACAGAGGAGAAATCGTGGAGGTTAAAATCCATTAGAAAAAAAACCTTTTAAAAACAACAAGGTTAAAACAATGGCTGGAAGCTGTCCCTTTAAACAAATCAGCCCGGTGCCTTTCTTCTACTGGTGACTCCCCTGCTTCTCCCGTCCAGGCTATGCACCATGGGAGCCACCCTATCTGCAGCTGACCTTCATTCTACCTTCTTCTGCTAGTTCGTTCGCCTCACCGATCCCTGGCTCTGATGGGCTTCACTAAACCATGACTTGGGCTCCCCAGCGACCAGGGCACTCATGCTAGGGCTTTCCCGTCCCGACTCTTGCTGCCTTCTTGGCCTTACGCGGCAAGCCATCCTCTTTCACAAAATGCTCAGCGGGAGTGACCACAATCGACTGCTCCTCGGGTGCCGGTCAAATACCCAGGCTCACTACTCAGCTGCCCTCGAGCCTGCGCTTGCTCATTCTCGCTCTCTTGCACTGGCGTTCCTCTCTCTGCTTCCTGCCGCCTTCTTCTCCTGCAACCTCCGTTCATTTTTTCCTTTTCTTTTTGCATTCACCCCTACTAGCCGCCTCGCTCTTCTATTTATCACGAGGACGTAGAGCAGGTGTGGCAATCAGCAGTAACAATTACTGATGCGGATGACTCTTCACCTATGCACTTAAGCGAGGACCGCCCGCATCACGAACCTCCTTCCGGCCACACCACCACACCAGTGGCGTAGCGTGGGTGTCAGCCGCCCGGGGC
This sequence comes from Polypterus bichir lapradei, assembly GCA_026402145.1. Classification (NCBI taxonomy): domain Eukaryota; kingdom Metazoa; phylum Chordata; class Cladistia; order Polypteriformes; family Polypteridae; genus Polypterus; species Polypterus bichir. The sequence continues at coordinate 739,026 of JANRMT010062800.1, forward strand.
GGAGGAAAATTTCGCCGCCCCGTTATTTAGGTATTTCAATTTAAAAGACTAAAATATAGAGTAATTCTTTGCCACTCCCTAAAAGTGCCGCCCCCACTACGCTACGCCACTGCACCACGCCCTCTCTATGAGCTGCGAAGATGGTGATAATTTATTTAAAAAGTGACCTTTTTGACGTGATCTGTCAATCTGCTACACCACATCCCCCCCCCCCCATAAGCCCCAGGTGCACGGGGAGGGTCCATGCCACTGCCAACCCTTTGCAACTGGCAGCCCAGGTCCACAGCTCGACCACACTACCACTGCACTAAAATCAATAAAAGCACTAAACAATCCCACACTAAAACCAACCAAAGCCCTCTTTGTAAAAACAGGACATTAAAAGAATAAGAACTTTTAAAATGACAATAAAACTAAACAATAAACAAATGTCCATTAAAAAGCTCCGTCCTTTAAAATGTCCTCCTCCGGCTTCGGTCCGTGGGTTCTTTAAAACTGGCACCAATCCCGCTTGCTGCTCTGTCTCCTCTTCTGTCCCCACTGCCAGCTCATCCCACCGCTGCCACCAAATGTGACGATGCGGGTTCGCTCCATGCTTCCATTCAGCTTCTGGGAGCTCTGGAACCCGCATCATCACACTCTCCCAGAATAAGCCTACCTAAGTGAAGGTTACAAAATAATCTTTTCAAATTATATTAAATTTTAAAATTGAGGGGGGGCCCAAAAATTACTGGAATTATTAAAAAAAAACAAACTGCAATTTTACAGCAATTCAGTTTTAGTCAATGTCAAAATACTCTCCTTGAGATGCAATACACATGTCCCAGGTTTTCTTCCATTCCTGTACTCCTTTGTTGCCGTGTCTGAAGCCTCCTACTTTTTTCTGGATTATTTCCATGGTAGCAAATTGTCTTCCCTTCAGTCTCAATTTTAATATAAGGAGCAAAAAGAAGTCACAGGGAGTGAGATCTGGTAAATTCAGGGGGATGGATGCAAGCAGAAACCAAATTGTTTTTGGTCTCAAACTCTTCGACCAACAATGCTGTGTGTACAGTGTCGCTGTCATGGTTCAGCTGTATGTGTAGGTACAGTGTCATAATGCAAAATGCAGTTTTTTGTCTGCATTGTTGCTCCAGATGTTTTTTTTCCCCTGATGCTTTCCCGTAGATGCTTCAGCAGTTAAGTATAAAGTTGCTTATTAACACTTAGTCCACGTGGAATCGATTTATTAACAAGTTTGTCGATTTGTTTGTCCGTTACTTTTTGATGTTTGATATGACCTGCCATGCTTTTTTCGGGTTGGAGAAAAAAAGTCACATGTCCAATTGTAGAATAAGACTCAAAAATATGCGCTCGATCGACACTGCACAATGCCATTTTGCAGACTGATTAGCAAGACGTTAGGCATTCCAATACCTAGCAGCATAGTCGATAACTACACCCTACTCTCGTTATATTTACTGATTCTGGAAATTGTTGCATCATCCCTCATAAACGTACCTTCAAAAGTGTTTCTTACAAAACATTATTATGTAAGTTTATAATCTTGAAGGTATGTGAAAAACATTTGTTCATACTCTACTCTTCAAAAACATAGTGTAGCTGCATCCTTTCCAATTTCACAAAACTGAGCAACTACTGAGTTGGCAAGTGTCATACACATATGCATGGGAGACAGATTACAGGCTCAAATAATGTTACGTCACATCCAGCCCAGGGTTGGCGCTGCCATCTGATGCTTTCTTCTCTTGTCCCTCTGCAGACCAGCCGAAGAACCTGCCAATCAATGACCTAATTTCTGGTTCCCCGCTCACCAATGAAGTTATTTCCAGTCTCCAGAACCCTCCTACAGATGACATCATTTCCCTTTCCAGCCTTCCCTGAACCCTCCTCTTCCTGGTGCCACCGTATTTATGCCTCAGTTCCTCCTGTGTTAGTTAGTTCTGTTTTGGACCCCGGTCTGTAAAGATATGCCTATTTTGCCTTTTTTTCCCGACAGTTTTTCAAGTATATGGGGTAGCCATTCCCAGACCTTTTTGTGACTCTCCTGTCTGTATTAACACAAGGTAAGAACCAGCATGAGTCAAACACATAATGAAAGAAATTTCTCAGTGCAATGAAGTTTGTTTTAAAAAGGTATAGTGAAAACTCAAAGCAAAATAGTTCACATAAAATGGAGAAAAAGTTATTACACACACAGGATGAAAGACAAAAAAGGGAAAAAAATGTTACTTCTACAGATTTACCTTTTTCTTGTTAAACTTCAGTTACTTTCTATACTTAAAATTTGTGGTTATTTGTCTATGGCAAGCTTACAGCTTTAATTAATACATTCAGTACGTTTTATACATATGACACATTCAATATGGTCAATATGATACAGTAGAGTTTGAAAACTGTTTGAACTCCATACCTTACCAACTGCAAAGGAGATCACAAACTGGGACTAATCTGTAGTCAGAGGGACAAGAAATAATTAGAATATTCCATTTCAATTTAGTAAATAATTAAATATTTGCAGCCAACACATTAGTAGTGGAATACAAGGACAACGCAAATGTGGCACTCGGTGCCACTGCCCACCTACCAAGTTGTTTTGCCTGCCTAAGGTAAAGTAATCTCTGATGGAGGATCGCAGGAATCATCGGGTGGAGGGGTTCTTTCATCGGATTGGCTGGCCCAGTACTGGCTCAGGTGTGGAATGGCCAATGAACAATGACTCTGAACAAATCCAAATCGTATTATGTGATATCATCTACTGTTGAGTTCTGCTCTGTACTTGCACTATCATATTCTATTGAGGATTACTTGTGTTCTGTTCAGTGTGTGGTATTGTATTGACACCCTTTTATTGACACCCACTGCACGCCCAACCTACTTGTAATGGGGTCTCTCTTTGAACTGCCTTTCCCAAGGTTTCTTCTGTTCTTTTTCCCTATAAAGGTTTTTCCTTGTCTTCTTAGAGAGTCAAGGCTGGGGGGCTGTCAAAGGGCATGGCCTGTTAAAGCCCATTGTGGTACTTCTTGTGTAATTTTGGGCTATATAAAATAAATTGTATTGTATTGTACAATAAAACTCATTCCAAAAATTCAATTTGGCACTGCAAAGGTCAAAATGACATGTTAGGCTGCTGTGGTGCTCAATCTATGGTCTGTCTCATGCTCCTTATGTCTGAATATGTGCGTTTTAAAACCTTCAAATTTTGTAAAGCTCTTGCTGTAGTCAGACATGAAACATTTAAATACTATTTTAGGGAGATTGCTGTGTATTCTCATGTGTTTTGAATAAGTCACTAGTTCTTGATTCACATTCATAGATGTAACATTGGTATATTTTAGCAAGTCAAACCAAGTTGGCTACACAGTCCAAAAACTGTCTGAATAAGTGGGTTATTACTGCTGAGTAGTTCTGCTAATGCTAATGTTCTGAATTAACATTTAAGGTTATCCAACACAGTGTTAATGTTACTAGCAAACAATCATCTAGAAAGTTTATTGACTTGCTACAGTGGGGAAGATATGCATGTGATTTTTCTCTTTATCAATAAGTTAAAACATGGAGAGCAGCATTAGATAAATTTATCTAACATAGCCATTGTTTAACAGTTAGCTAGAAAGTTATTAAATTATACTTTCACAGTGGCTTAGGCTAATTTAACTTGGTTATTTATTTGAAGTCTTGAAATCTTGATAATGCACTTTACAACTTCACTAATAAAATAAAATGCCATGAAAATGGCATGAAGATCAAGCTATCCTAACATTAGCTTAACATGGTGCGTGGATATGATTCGATATTTCCCAGTATGCTCTCGAAACACCCTTAAGATTGAAGATCAGCACTTTATAGACAAATATATACGTCTTCCATACAGAGTTCAGAACCTGATATCTTTTCTAACAATAATTGAATAAAGTTTTAAAAAAAGAAACATATTTTTTTTTCAAATTTAACAATTTCACAAATAGCTGTGCCTCAGTATCCAAAACATTTTTTTATATTTTCTCTGTTTAGCTTCAAGTTTTAAATGCTTTGCTGACATTTGTGTCCGAGAGTCAGTAAACATCACACTCTTTGACTATTTTATATAAGGAAATACAAATTGATTCAATACTGCATTAATCATAATCAGATGTACACTTGTATTGTGCGTATACAGTATATAGTCACGTTTAAGTTCTCCCACAGATAATTACAGTATAATTTCCGGTATTTTATAATGTCGGTCATATAAGTCGAATGCAGAAAACTCACACTATTGGTCCAAGAGATTATGATATGATAACGCACACCTGAGAGCTTTTATTTTCTATGTATTGTGCCTGCATGACCACATGGTAATACCCGGACTATTTTAAAGCGACGTTTGCACTGTTTTTTGTGTTTTTTGCATCTCGCACCCTCATACCTTTATCGTAAGAGCAACCCTTATCTATGATGGATCATTCGATCAAAAGAAAATATGAAGCTGGTTTTAAGTTAAAGGTTGTTGAAGTGGCGAAAGAAATTGGTAACTGCGCTGCTGCAACAAAATTCGATGTGGCTGACAAACTGGTGCGAGATTGGAGGAGGCAAGAAGTTGGAAAAAAATTTATTTAAGTGTCGTATTTTTGAATGGGTATATAAGTCGGGGTCTGATTTTTCAGGTTTCAAGAACCAACTTATACGCAATGTGGAACGAGCCCCGAACACAGACAGACAGACATCGTTTTGTCACCCAACACACACATTTATTTACAATATATTTACAAGTTCAGTGCACAACCCAGTGCTGCAGCACCAATCACCCCAAAATCCAGGCCTCTTTCTTTAGTACCTCTCTTCTTCAGGCCGCCGCCACTCCTCTCCAGCAAGACTTTGTCCACTCCTCACCCAACTCCAGCCATCGAATGGAGGGAGTCAGCCCCTTATATACAAGCCCAGAAGGGCTCCAGGTGCTTCCCGACACTCCACCACCGACACTCCCCTATGTGGCGGAAGTGCCGGCTGCGCACCCGGAAGCACTCCGGGTGTCCCTGGTCCTCTTTCCCCCAGCACTTCCGGGTGTGGTGGAAGTGCTGTGGTCCAGGGCTCTTCACGCACCGGGGTGCCCCCTGGCGGTGACAACGGGCCCCTACAGGGTTGAGCTTCAAACGCAACCCCAACGCAACCAGGGCAGTCGCCCCCTCATGGTCTGGAGGAGGCGCAAGCCATACTCTGGTCTTCTTGGGCGTCCCGGCTGGGTACCACAGCATGCCACAGCAAGTATATATGGTATGTTTTACAATTTCCACCATTTGTTTTTGTTTCCACTTATGAATTTCCATATGAATTTTCATTACTCTAACAGTCATTGTGGCACATACATTTATTTATTTTATAACAATTCCCAAGATAGACAGGATAGTAAGTAATGTATTTGTGGCCAGGCCAGACAAGTCATATTTTGCATCCAATGTTCTTAACAAATTGTTTAATCCTTTTCGCTGTTTGGTATATAAAGGTACATTTTTACAGGGCTGGCAACTATAAGAAGCTATAAGAGGCAGTGATATTTAGGTGGGAATTAAGCCATTGCAACTACCCTGCAAAACTTTACTTTCACTTTCAATCCTGATAAACAGTGAAAATGACATGTTGCTATTGCAAATTGGAAGTATAAAAATCGCACAAAATTGTATTAAATTAATTGTTATTTATTATCCTATTATTATCCTCTGCCTAGAAATTAATATGTTTGTATATTTGACTTCCAGCAGCTTTCAATAAGCTTAACAGATTCAGAGATCTCTGGGACAACGCATTTATAATTGTTATTGCAAAAGGAATGTGCTATTCATAGGCTATCCACAGCTATTATAATTAGGAAGCTCAATTCACTTGCTAAACAAAAAATACAAACTTTAAATAAAAAGTTCACCAATGAAATTAAATTAAATTAAATAATCTTGGGAACTGCAGGTCTGACATTGTGTTCAGCAACACAGGGGCGCCGCAGGGGACTGTACTTTCTCTGGTTCTGTTCAATCTATATACATCAGACTTCCAATACGACTCGGAGTCCTGCCACGTGCAAAAGTTCGCTGATGACACTGCTATTGTGGGCTGCTTCAGGAGTGGGCAGGAGGAGGAATACAGGAAGCTAATTAAAGACTTTGTTAAATGGTGTGACTCAAACCACTTGCACCTGAACACCAGCAAGACCAAGGAACTGGTGGTGGATTTTAGGAGGCCCAGGCCCCTCATGGGCCCTGTGATCATCAGAGGAGACTGTGTGCAGAGGGTGCAAACCTATAAATACTTGGGAGTGCAGCTGGATGACAAATTGGACTGGACTGCCAATACTGATGCTCTATGTAAGAAAGGCCAGAGCAGACTATACTTTCTGAGAAGGATGGCATCGTTCAACATCTGCAGTAAGATGCTGCAGATGTTCTACCAGACGGTTGTGGCGAGTGCCCTCTTCTATGCCGTGGTGTGCTGGGGAGGCAGCATAAAGATGAAAGATGCCTCACGCCTGGACAAACTTGTTAAGAAGGCAGGCTCTATTGTAGAAGTAAAGTTGGACAGTTTAACATCTGTGGCAGAGCGACGGGCACTAAGCAAACTCCTGTCAATCATGAAGAATCCACTGCATCCACTGAACAGTGTCATTTCCAGGCAGAGGAGTAGCTTCAGTGACAGACTTTTGTCACTGTCCTGCTCCACTGACAGACTGAGGAGATCGTTCCTCCCCCACACTATGCGACTCTTCAGTTCCACCCGGGGGAGTAAATGCTAACATTACTCAAAGTTATTGTCTGCTTTTTTATTTTTATTTTTTCATTTTTATTACTATTTAATTTAATATTGTTTTTTGTATCAGTATACTGCTGCTGGATTATGTGAATTTCCCCTTGGGATTAATAAAGTATCTATCTATCTATCTATCTATCTATCTATCTATCTATCTATCTAT
>JANRMT010062800.1:745972-766118 GCA_026402145.1 Polypterus bichir lapradei
TATCTATCTATCTATCTATCTATCTATCTATCTATCTATCTATCTATCTATCTATCTATCTATCTATCTATCTATCTATCTAATAACTTATACAGGGTCATTAAGTAATACAGACAAAAGAAAACTATGAAGGTTACTGCTTTCATTCTCACTTTAGTTGGAGGCTGTATGAAACAGATGGATGAGTGCTTACATTGCACAGACGTGTTGTTGTCTGGCCACTGACAAAGTAAAAGAATTTTAAGGCAAAAGTTGAATAGGAGAAGTTTTTTTTTTTGCAATGTAGTAAGTCTTTGTAGTTTTTATGTTTTTGCAACTGCTGTTTCTATGCTATGCAAAAGAATGGCAAACATTTCATGCAAACTTGTTAAGAAGGGACTCATTTTGTTGGGGAGATAGGCGGCATGTTACAGGTACTGCATGTACCTAGTGAGCTTCTTTATATGTCGTAACAGGTTTTATCTTTAGATTTTCTACTGCTTGCGCTGACATCCTGGCTAAAACCTAACCAGCTCTAAACAGCTCAGCTAAAATCTTCTGCCCTTATTACTCCTCTGATTCTCACTTCATTTGATTTTTATGCTCATCACCACCAGCACCATGGACGGTGTAGTCACTGTCATGATTAGGAAAAGTGATGCAGATTTTATGGATTTTATTTAATGTTCATAAGAAGTTGTAGAAAATTAAATAACTGAATAATAATACTGAATATCACAATATTAGTTTATGCATATTGATTTTTCTTAAATAGCAAATCTTAATTGATAATTCAATAGATTAGATTAGATATGCTTTATTTGTCCCCAAGGGGAAATTAAAATTTTACAGAAGCTCAAGAGAACAAATATATAAAGATATTGCAACTGATAAACAACAACTCCCAAACACACATAAGAATGTCTGGCTTGGATAATGAAGATAGTCTTGTAGGTGTCAATATAATTGTGAGACCTGTCCAGATGTATCACAGGTTTACATTTAAAGGCATTAACATTTGAATACAACAGATCCAGCTTGCTGTGTTCACAAAAGGAACATGCTGTTTAGAAGACTGTTCCATCCAAGTTGCTTGGTTGAAGACACCAGCGTTCAGAATGACTCATCTTTAGAGTGTTCACAATGGAGTAGATGATGTCTGTTGCAGAGTCTAAAAATAAGCATCAACATGATGATGTAACCCCTTCTTAGTCAGTAACGTGGATTGCATTTTAAAGTCTGGATTGTACATTTCAGCATGAATTGAAATGTGTTCGCTTTTCTAGTACATCTTATTCACATAAGTCTCCAGACCCCATCCTGCTTTTACATTCCATCTGGTCATACCAGATGTAATCCATGCAGCATCAAATAGCATCTGAAATATCAGATTTAAGATGGTTCTCCACAATACAAAAAATGCTTTAGTACCTGAGCTCACCATGAGATTAGATTAGACAGTTGTGAGTGAGGCTGGCCAGTTTCCACCTTACATTTATGCTCGCTTTGGATTTTCAACCTTGTCATCCTCAACTATTCTTCTGATACAATGTGAGACAGCTCTTTTTTTGGTAGTGATTGCAGTGCTACCAGCTGAGAGCAAGACTATTTAATATATCCTATTTTATGTTTCTCAAAGTCTGTTACATTCACAGATGTTGTGGATATAAGGTATCCTCTGGAGCCTCATTGCTCACCGTGTGACATCTCTCAAGTTCACAGCTCTTCTGCAGAGCAAATGAGACAAGCTAAAGGTCAGGTTAACGGCTACAGTGGCATATCCTCGCTTTTAAACTCCATTTAAAAAAATGTAATGTATAGTAACAAGGCAGAGGCTAAATCTTAACATTAATAATTAATAATAAACAAAAGTTTAGCAAAGTAAAAAAAGAAAAGAAATGAAGAGAGAGAGCTTTTGTAAAAAGGCTGTCACATGGCGTTGCGCCCAGAATCAAAAAAACAAAAAATGCCCAGCCCTACTTCATAAGGAGTACTTCAGCCTAAAGCTTCAACTCACTTTATACATCTTTCAGTAACTATGCGATAATGGTGAAGGACGTCTTTCATCAGTATGGCACGAAGTAACGCCGGAATATCAGCATGCCGGCGCTCGAAAGTTAACACGAGTAACAGGCCTTCTCATGTTAAACTGCCAGCAATGTTCCTTCCTATGTCACGCCTACATACCACCACTGGAGCCATTTGTTGCCAGAACTTGCTCATCTACCTTGCAGGCAAGTGCATTTTTTATAACTAAACTATATAAAAATAAGTAGCTATGGTCAGTTATAGTATGGTCTCAAAATGTTCTGTGATATGGCCTATCACACAACTGCACAACACAAAGGCACAAAATGGCTGTGCCCTTACCCAGGCAATATGGTGTCATCAGATATAGGAAATGAAACATTTTTAAAATTTGATCAAATCAAAAAATGAATACAACCACTGAATTTCCTGACCTTAAAAACCCCCCAAAATGACAAAACGAAACAAAATTACTGCCAAAAATTAAAATAAAGCTGTGAAAACTGATACCAAGTTCCATCGATCAATCCATTATCCAACCCGCTATATCCCAACTACAGGGTCACGGGGGTCTGCTGGAGCCAATCCCAGCCAACACAAAGTGCAAAGCAGAACAAAAACCCCGGGCAGGACGCCAGCCCACCACAGTGATACCAAGTTAAAAAAGATAAACTGAAAACTTGGTATATGTCCTTTAACACTAGTACAAAACATTAATATTGTCACCACTTCACTCTATGATAATAATAGGTTGTAGGAAGTATGGAAATCATTGCCACAGGAACAGCAATTAAAAAGCCAGAGAGAAGAAGTGGATCTTTAGATGGAAACTTGTGAGCAGAATCTGGAAGAGAGTTACAGAGTATAGTAACCACCAAGCCAGATAAAATGAGATTCCACATCCCAAAGTCCAGTTTCTATTTCCAAGGTTCAGAATGCATGAGTACACTCCACTCTTGCCCATCACCCAACGGTTATTGCATCTCACCCTAACCATCACCCCTCACTTTGTATCCACTGTACTAATTCCCTTCATAATTTTAAACACATCATTCATGTCTCCTCTTAGGGCCCATTAATACTTTATTCTCAGAACACAGACACGCACACATCATGGCTGTCACGCATTCCCAGTGTTCATTTGACACGTCTTCTGAGCAAGTTGTCTGAAATGAACAAGACTCGTGCGCGAGTTGCAGTACCAGCAAAAAGTCGGGGGGCGCAATGTGATAAAGGTTGGAATGTGATGTCAGAGTCTCTGTTTACTATCTGCATGTGACAGAAAGCCTCTATGCAGATCCTACTGGATCGATGTGCACGGTTCAATGTTTGATGAATGGTTCGATGTGGTGAAGCAAAATGCCGACATACAGATGTATTCGTGGTGCTTTTATATTCAAGCGTCTCATATTCCCGATCGTAATGACACGATACATTTTAAGGGTCTTACATACCGTCTTCTGTACCGTCTTTTTTTTCTGGGGCTTCTCACCTGACGCAGTGGCAAACAGCAATAGATCACCACAGAGAACACATTAAATGTCTGATATTCCAACTTTCTGTACATTTAGAATCCTTACATTTTTACTTGATATCACTTTCATGATGAATGCATTAAAGTATGCATGTTACGTTTTACAGATAAGTCGTTAGTTTTGTTTAAATAATGAATACTGTTAATAATCACACACTTGGGGGTGACACAGTGGCGGAGCAGTAGCACTGCTGTCCCGCAGGGAGTCACATCGCTGGTATTCCCTGCCTGGAGTTTACATGTTTTGCTGCTGGGTTTCCACAGTGTGCTCTGGTTTCCTTCCAAAGATATGTAGATTTGGTGACACTAAATGTTGCTAGTGTATGTGAGTGATTGTATTCACCTTACGATTAGCTGACGCCCCGTCTAGGGATTGTTTCTGCCTTGTGCCCAATGCTTGCTGGAATGGACATATCCCTGGATTGATGGATTTAATCATTAAACATCCTTTTCAGAGATATTGCGGTAAGGTGTCCTCAGAATTTAATGGGTGTTCCAGGCAATTCACAACACAGCGAGGCCGAACCTGTTCTAATCATGATAATATCTCGCACTGCCACCAGGTGGATTCTTCCAGATTTATGTAAAGAATGCGCACAAGTATAAACAGTAAAATGCTTGCGTAGCAGGAGCGTCCACTGGAGCATGCGTTGCATCGCTTGAAGTATAAACCTGGCCTTAGTCTTCTTTTGCTTAAACCGAAAAGGCTCAGCTCTTTTAATCTTTCCTCCTAATTCATCCCCTTTAGCCCTGAAATCTTCCCAGTTGCTATTCTCTGGACTTTTTTCAGTGCAGTGCAGTCCCTCGACACTTTGCGCTTCGACTTTCGCGGCTTCACTCTATCGTGATTTTTTCAAATATATTCATTAAAAAATTGATTGAGACAGTGAAAATGATACATCGCGCGCTCGGTTGTCTGAGTCAATTATACACCCCTGTATTACAATTAAAATTAAAATTACTATACGTATGGACTGTAGGCCTATGTATTCGAGCACCCCCGCAAATCCTTCAACGCCAGGTGCAACCACTCGACCACTCCTTGTGTGTGGGCAATAACTTTTTTCCAAAAAATCGGGTGTGGTGAAACCAAGGCAATCAGAGCGTGCTGTTCACTGATTGGCTATCCTATCCTCTTCCTATCCTGGCCACTGCTTGGCTCAGCCTCATGCAAGTTCGTTTCTCTCATACACGCTTCTACATCGTTATGCATTGGAAGCCTCTTTGCTCTTGTAAGTGTTTGCGATTTCTGAGAACTTTTATCTAAGCCCCACGATGGCTCCTAAACGTGCTGCTTCTTCCAAGCCTTCTGACGATGAAACTAAGCACCGGAGGAAGATGCTTACCATCCAGGAGAAGGTGAAACTCTAGGTTAGGAGTTGTGTGTAAGAACTGTGTGTGTGTGTAATTAAATGTACAATAATAATAAAATGATATTTGTAACGTTTGATATGTCTTATTTTCTCTTATTTTGTCTAATATATTGGGTAATACGAGTGTAATGGTGACTAAAGGGTGTTATTCCATGTCTAGAGGGCTCTAATAATGTTAAAAAACATATTTAGAAGGTCATAAACAGGTTTTCTATGCTCTAACTGCGAAAATATTCGATTTATAAGTCAAGAATCCTACTTCATGGAAATTCATTTATCGCGGTCGAGTCTGGAACTGATTAACCGCGATAAACGAGGGCCGACTGTATGTTGTTTTTGAAGCATGGAGCCCATAACTGCACACATTACTCCAGATGAGGCCTCACCAGTGTGTTATAAAGCTTGAGCAGAACCTCCTTGGACTTCTACTCCACACAATGTGACTGCCAGATAGGAATGCAACACTTTCCTGTCATATTTAGTCTAACATTTTTCCTAAAAATACCTAACCACAGTCATCCCAAACCACTTGGCATTATGTTGTGGCAAATAATACATTCAGAATTATATACTGTAGTGCTATTTGTTGCTAAGTGTTTCTTCCTTCAATCGATTTCCCATTTCCCTACTATAGAGGACTGTGAGAAACCAGAGGGTTTCTGTATGCTTTTTTTGATAAGAGTTTCATCCATCAATCGATTTTCTGTTTCCCTACTGTTGAGAACTGTGAGAACCCAGAGTATTTCCTTAGAGCAATCTACAGTATGTCAGATCAGAAATCAGCCCTGAGTAGTAATGCCAGTTTATGGCCAGGTGAGAATCAAGCACATGCTCACAGTGGTCAGATTAGACTCACTATTCACCTAAGAGCACGTCTTTGGGTTGTGGGAGGAAGCAGTTGTTACTGGTGGGAAACCCATATGGGCTTAACTGCCTCAGATGTAGTCCATAGAGAAGGTGCAGAGAAATCTTTCCCAGAATAAAACCCAAGAACTAGAGCACTGTGTGGCAGTAATTTTAACAACTGTACCACAGACTTTTAATCTGTGTATTTTTTACACATAACACCAGTTTCAAGTAGCTTAAGTAATAACATACTTTGTAATGTAGCGATGTGAGAACCTGTGAAATAATTTTGAGGTAATTTTTATTCCATTACTTCCTTTTTAGCATCACATTGTACTTTATGCATTGACATTTAAAATGGTTAATACAAGTAAAAAAATAAAATCAAATGTAAAATATAAACTGAAGCCCTGTGAACAAATAATTTAAAAATTATTTTATTTTTACACTAATAGAATATACTAAAGCAAAAGAAGTGTTGAAACTGTATTGAGAATATATTTAAAGTGTCAGCTCCATTTAAGATAAGTTAAACCAGCTGTCTTCTTCTGTGAATTCTCAATACAATTGAATGTCTTCATTCGTGGTCAAAGAAGCCTTTTGGAAAAGCAGGTGTTCAAAATTCCTATAGGTATTGGCAAAGTAAATCCAGCTGATTACTTCAGGCTTTCCAGCAAACATGCCCTTGAAGACACCACTGGAATAATAAAAAACAAAAAGTAATGAATATTAGATTAAAATGGAAAACAAAACTTCCTTAACTTGAAGTTAGAGGGCATCTCATTTTGTTTTCCATTCAAATTTTTATCAAATATTTATTTAATTGAAACATATCAGAAAATTAGAACAACTTTTTTTATCTTAACAACAGAGAGAAAAAAAGTGAAACACTAAAACTACTCACAACAGTTGGCCAGCAGAAAAAGGAGACTGAAGCGCAATGAAAACCAGCAAGTAAAGTATATCATGGGATCACCACCATCCAGCTCCTGATCAACTGAGTAGCACTAAGCAATCTCTAAACTGTAGGGCTGGATTTGTTGTTAATCTGCGAGGCAGAAAGTTCCAAGAACACTTAGTGTAAAGAATGATGCCTTCCAATGAGACGAAGTGACACAGTCAGGTGATCTCCAGCAAGAGGCCAGCAACAGTTTTGCAGCAACAGTTGCTCAAGCGATTACATTCTGCTGCAGTACAAAAAGGGAGAGAGCAGAGAAAATCAAGAGAAGGAAAACCCGAGGTGACAAGAGAACATGTAAGAGAGAATTTGAGGAAAAAGATTTTTCCACATAGGACCAAAGAGATGCAACTGGAGGATGCTGCCAGAGCAGGTGCAAGACATGGACAGAAGTGTGTAAAAAGCAGAGATCACAAAGTGGGTCTGGAACCAAGCCCATTAAATGATGCTTGTGAGGGTTGTATACATTCTATGTATAATTTTGAACTGATGGTGTTGGTAATTGGAGTTTTGAATTTTTCACATTCCTGAATGCAGAATACCAGTACATTGTTGTGTGGGAAGGAAGATCATAAAACCATACAGTGGAAAGTGATAAGGGTTTACATGAAGATTTCTACAGCAAGGAATAGGGAGAGAGGCTACAAGTTTGGATTCAGTGCACATGAAAAGGGCAAAGGTGTAAAGTGATTGACAGGGGAGGAGAGAAGTGAGAGAAATACCACTTGTTCTAAGCATATACCACAGCTGGAGATAAAAGAAAAAGGAAGAAGTGGGAATAGCAAACCTGGACTTCAAGACTTCAATGATTCAAGTCCTGAATCATTAAAGATGTCTCCTAATGTACAAATACTACTCCTAGACCACTTGGGAAAAAACAATTGGCTTGCCACCTATATTCAGTGCTGGTTTACTAAAGAGTATAGAAATGCCATCTTGAAAGTGATACCAGTAATTTTTCAACTTGATACCATTTCTGGAGGGCACAGCATATAAGTCTGCCTGTTTTGGGGGTCAACAATTTTAATCTGCATGTCAAAGAAGGGAATAAAGAAAGTGAGTGAGCGGAGACACAGTTTTGATCAATTTGTAGCCAGGGAGGGGAATTTGATGGAAAGTTGATCCAGTGCCCGATTGAGCAGAGGATATAGGCCCAAGGGTATAATTCAAAGTCAGGAAGGGAAAAAAACACACACACACACACATCCAACCTGTCAAGGAATAAGGTGGAATATTTTACACAGGGCCTTCAGGAATTCCTTAAAAAAAAGAGTCACAGATATAATTTCAGATCAAAAGATGGGAGGTGGAGAAAACCTAAAAAACACAGGGCAATATACAGTATTTATCTTAATTAATGAAAGTTTCAGTTGAAAACACGGGAAGAGGGGGGACCAAGAGGTGATGGAGACTTTAATGTCCTTCAAAACACAGCTGTAGTTTGAGGATTTAAGGTCATTCAGAGACGCAGAAATGTCCACAACCAGATATCTGAAAGCCCCTGTCCAAGGTATATTGTCTATAGTTGATGAGGTTGGTCTGAAGGCGTATTTCCTAAATATAACAGAGCACCATCCGCTTATAAAGATATCTTTTGGGAAGTACTGTGTATGTGATAATTTCACAGTTATGGATAGCTTTATCAAGAGGTTCAAGTGGGAGACAGAAAATTTTTAAAAAGGAGGGGAACGGGGCAGCCTTGTCTGGCTACTTTGAAAATACGAAACTGGGGGTGGGGGGGAGAGAATACCCGAATTAGTAAACAAAACTGAGGATGGAGGTGAATAGAGGCTTTAATTAAGCTGATGAAGCTTTTCCCAAAGCCCATTTTACTCATGACCTGCCAAAGGAAGCCTTCTCTGAATCTAAAGAAAGCAGGGCAAATGGCTGTGGAAGAGATGGTGCAGCATGAATGACATGCAGAAGACGTTGATTGTTGTCAGTTGCATGTCGGGACTTAATGAAACCTGTCTGGTCAGGATGAATTAATTTATGTATCACTGACTGTAGCCAACGAGCAACTATTTTAGCCAGTAGCTTGACATCCAGGGCCGGCGCCACCATTAAGACGAATCAAGCATTCACCTAGGTTGCAGATCATAAGTGTGGGAAAACCCAGTTGCACAGAATAGCTACCAAACAGTTAACTGGCGCACTAATAAGCTGGGCCTTGGGCGCAAAATAACCTAACACCGGCATTGTTGAAATATGAGTATATTAATGAAATTGGTCGATAATTTGCACATCCTGTATCTTGTTTGAAAAGAAATGATGTCATAGCAATGTTAATAGACGGATTAAGGTGAGAGATTGAGATGGAGGAATTCAGCATATGAAATAGTGGAGCAGACAAACATTTCCAAAAAGCAGAAAGAACTTCTTGGGGCAACTTTTCAGGATCCAAAGATTTCTGAGAGTTCATTGAGTCTAAGGCCTTTTTCAGTTCACCTAACATCACCAGACTGTCATGGGTGGATGCCTCATCCTTAGAGAGACACAGGAAGGAAAGTGAAGGTCCTTTAAGAAGGAGTCAATAATTGAAGATGGAGGGGTGGAATCTGATTTATATACATTAGAATAAATTTGTTTATTTACAAGGGTGATTAGTAAGGAGTCCAGTCCTGGATTTGATAGTCAGAATTGAAGATAAAGGGTCACAATTGTTCAGTCTAAGGGCCAAAAATTTACTTGTTTTAGAACAGGAAATATAATAAAAAGCCTGGGTGTGATAAACTATAAACTCTGTGTGGCTCAACAACAAAAAGTTCCATTTTGATCTAACCTCTTGCCTTTGATCCACAGCATTAGAGTGAGAACTATCTAAATGACAAAGGCAAGTTTCTAAATTTAAAATCAGTTGATGGGACTTGCACACCAAGTCACTATCAAAAGCAATTGTGGTATCACAAAGGAAACCCTTGATGTAAGCCTTACAAATGTTGGGTCCTGGGTAGTTCCAGCATTAATGGAGATGAACTCTTTTAATTTGGGCTCTTAAGTATTCACGAAACTGAGAATTCTGCAAAAAGCTTGTGTGAAACTTCCGTTGTGGTGCTTGTGGGACCATAGAGGGCCGGAGCAACTGTAAAATGGTAGTTCTGTGATCTAACATTGAAGAAGAGAGGAGGTGTGCATTGGTTACTCTATGCTCTCAGATCTCTTCTAGGAGCCTAAAATTTAAAATTGGAACCATCCATAGTCATAAACTGAGATGAGCCAGGCAAATGAGGACACAGACATTTGGCATCCAGAAATGTTGATTAGAAAAGGTGGGCAGGTTTAATTTATCATATGGTAAGAGTAACCTGTTACTGGAAGATTATGTTTGAGGCACAACTGTTCGAAGGATGCAAACATTTTGTCAATGTAGCAGTGGGTCTTAAACTTTTTTTTCTCATGACCCAGTTTTTCCAATTTTGTTTCTTTCAGGCCCATCCCTGGTCTCTCGGACAATCCGCTTGGAGCATCATTGTAGCCCATCATCCTAGAGAAGGGTTCCCCTTGGAGATTTGCTGGCACAGATTATGAGTGAGCAATGACATTTGCTTAAACTGCCCATGGCAACCCAAGCACAAGACACTCCATAACCCAAGTACAACCCTTTCCCATTAAGTACCTCTGTGAATCACAAATCTCTGTGACCCAAATCCAGACAACACATGACGAACCCATAGTTTAAGACCCTATGCAATATAGAGATCTCTAAAGGTCCAGACTTCAAGTGACATTTATGAATTACATACTGTATATGTTAAGATGATTGGGATAAATTACAATCATGCATAGAAACCTTTGACAGGATCACTTTGGGCTTAAAATGTGTACTGCATTGGTAACATATTTTGAGCAACTTATGGAGCATCAGATTACTGCTTGTAAGATTGTACCAATTTGTTTGATCTAAGCACAGATAAAAAAATAATATATTGTCTGAGAAGATAGGAGTTTGGCATTCTAATGCTGTGGCCCATTCAGCAGATGGTGTTGGTATGAATTGCTCAAATCACTGTGGTGGTTCTAATCCATTTGGAAGCAGATGAAACCTATGAAGAGTTTTTTAAGTAATTTCTTCTTACTATTTTGAAAAAAATTCTCTATGCTTAAATAATGGCTAATAAGGTGTTAAACTTTGAAAGGAGCTTAAGGATCAATTTAAGATAAACATTTCACTTAGACAGTAATACTCAGAGGAAACTCTTTTTCTACACGGGAAAAAAAAAAGACACGGTGACCAGAATGGGAATCAAAGTAGGGTCTCTATAGCTGTCAGGCACAATGATTATCCATTATAACTATTGTTTATTAGTGCTCTAAGGATTATACATAACTAGCTAGCCCGCGGTGTAGCATACGCCGCATAATTATATATCGATGGGTGAACACCTCCTGAAAGACACAGTTGTCCAAATGGGGTTGGTTTTGAGGATACGACTGTAGGTGAATGAAAAGACGTAACTCTGGGGAGGGCAACATACAATACAGCGTTTTACACGCTGCATACAGCGATTCACATTCGCGACAAACTGTTTTACACGCCGCATACAGCGATTCACATCCACGACAAATATGATTCTTCTTAGATGGTCCTGTCGCGTCCACCCACGCTCTCAAAGCATACACACTGCCTGGTAATGTGCCCGCTCGCAAGAGCAACCAACAGAGACCCTCCAACCAACTGTAAGACCATGGGACACCCCTCGCAAACTGTTCTACACGCCGCATACAGCGATTCACATCTGCGACAAACAAACTGTTTTACACACTGCATACAGCGATTCACATCCGTGACATGATTTTTCCTAGATGGTCCTGTCACGTCCACCCTCGCACTCGAAGCATACACACCACCTGGTCATGTGCCTGCTTGCAAGAGAAACTCACGGAGAGCCGTCCACCAGTTGCCTGTGTGTGTGTGCCTCTGTCTGTCTCTGGCGCTGCCTCTGTGTGAACCGGTCAGGCAAGGTCAGCTGCCGAGAGAGCGTCTCGACTGTTGCAGGGCCTGCATTGGTGAAGCAGATGAGACGGTAATGAAACAGAGGCACAGGGCTTATTGGTTTTTAAAGACTGCTTCCTTCATTGGGTTTTAACCAGTGCACAGAACGAACCAACACACAATCGTCCGTGCAGCGCTCAGGCGCGGAGGGTGGAACGGGAGGAGAGGAGAAGGACGTCCACTCCACTCCCTCCGTCATGCTAGTCTGCTGATTTCTCGTTCAGTATACACTGCCTGCTCATGTGCCCACCTCCAACTCGTCACTCGAGTCGTTGTCGTCTTTGTACAATCCAGATGCACCTGTGACTCACATAGACTTTTCATTGCTCTGTGCGGTTTTGGCTGCCTTTCTATATACAGGGTGGGCCATTTATATGGATACACCTTAATAAAATGGGAATGGTTGGTGATATTATTTTCCTGTTTGTGGCACATTAATATATGTGAGGGGGAAAACTTTTCAAGATGGGTGGTGACCATGGTGGCCATTTTGAAGTCGGCCATTTGGATCCAACTTTTGTTTTTTCAATAGGAAGAGGGTCATGTGACACATCAAACTTATTGGGAATTTCACAAGAAAAACAATAGTGTGCTTGGTTTTAACGTAACTTTATTCTTTCATGAGTTATTTACAAGTTTCTGACCACTTATAAAATGTGTTCAATGTGCTGCCCATTGTGTTTGTGTTAACAAACAAAACCACCGCTATTGGTCTGACACTAACCCACATTGGATAGATCCCTCCAAGACTGTTGGAACAAAAAAATTGATGGTAGGGTGTGGATTATGGGGTACAAAGATAGTGGGGCCATTCTTCATCAATGGAAACCTCAAGGCCACTGGATATGCGAAATTGCTACATGATGATGTGTTTCCCTCTTTATGCACTGAAGCTGGCACGTTCCCTGAGTTTTTCCAGCAAGATGGTGCACCACCACATTATGGGTGTCAGGTCCGAGCATTTCCTAGATGAACAGTTTCCTGGAAAGTGGATTGGTCGTCGTGAGCCAGTTGAATGGCCCCCAAGGTCTCCCGATCTGACCCCCTTAGACTTTTATCTTTGGGGTCATCTGAAGGCAATTGTCTATGTTGTGAAGATACGAGATGTGCAGCACCTGAAACTACGGATACTGGAAGCCTGTGCTAGCATTTCTCCTGCGGTGTTGCTATCAGTGTGTGAAGAGTGGGAGAAGAGGGTTGCATTGACAATCCAACACAATGGGCAGCACATTGAACACATTTTATAAGTGGTCAGAAACTTGTAAATAACTCATGAAACAATAAAGTTACGTTAAAACCAAGCACACAATTGTTTTTCTTGTGAAATTCCCAATAAGTTTGATGTGTCACATGACCCTCTACCTATTGAAAAAACAAAAGTTGGATCCAAAATGGCCGACTTCAAAATGGCCACCATGGTCACCACCCATCTTGAAACGTTTCCCCCCTCACATATACTAATGTGCCACAAACAGGAAGTTAATATCACCAACCATTCCCATTTTATTAAGGTGTATCCATATAAATGGCCCACCCTGTATAATCCACCAAGACACCCGACCACGGTGGTAGCGAGGTGGGAGGGGGGTGTGTACAAAGTGCAGGAGCATCTAAGAAGACGCATGTTTGCCGCGGATGTGAATTGCTGTATGTAGTGTGTGAAACAGTTTGCTATGGTGCACGCGGTCAACAACAACAACAACAACATTTATTTATATAGCACATTTTCATACAAAAAAATGTAGCTCAAAGTGCTTTACATAATGAAGAATAGAAAAATAAGAGACACATTAAGAAAATAAAATAAGTCAACATTAATTAACATAGAATAAGTGTAAGGTCCAATGGCCAGGGGGGACAGAAAAAACAAAAAAAAAAACTCCAGACGGCCGGAGAAAAAAAATAAAATCTGCAGGGATTCCAGGCCATGAGACCGCCCAGTCCCCTCTGGGCAATCTACCTAACATAAATGAAACAGTCCTCTTTGTATTTATGGTTTTCACGGAAGGACTTGATGATGATCACGTGGACTTCTGGCTTTTAGTCCATCAATGCTGGGACATCATGGTGCTTTGAGTAAGTTGGTGGTGGCGCAGGCCGCCACCACAGAAAAACCGGAAAAAGAAACAGAAGAGAGAGTAGGGGTCAGTACGGATTTTAGTGCCACCATGAATAGTTATTATAATGAATTGAACATACAGAGTATCAGGATTAAGATAAAGTGAAGTTATGAAAAGGCCATGTTAAAGTAATGTGTTTTCAGCAGAGTTTTAAAGTGCTCCACTGTATTAGCCTGGCGAATTCCTATTGGCAGGCTATTCCAGATTTTAGGTGCATAGCAGCAGAAGGCCGCCTCACCACTTCTTTTAAGTTTAGCTTTTGGAATTCTAAGGAGACACTCATTTGAGGATCTAAGATTACGATTTGGAATATAAGGTGTCAGACATTCCGATATATAAGATGGAGCGAGATTATTTAAGGCTTTGTAGACTATAAGCAGAATTTTAAAGTCAATTCTGAAAGACACAGGTAACCAGTGTAGTGACATTAAGACTGGAGAGATGTGTTCGGATTTTCTTTTCCTAGTTAGGATTCTAGCAGCTGCATTCTGCACTCGTTGCAAATGATTTATGTCTTTTTTGGGTAGTCCTGAGAGGAGTGCATTACAGTAATCTAATCGACTAAAAACAAAAGCGTGAATTAATTTCTCAGCATCTTTCAATGATATAAGAGGTCTAACTTTTGCTATATTTCTTAAGTGAAAAAATGCTGTCCTAGTGGTCTGAAGAATATGTGATTTAAAATTCAGGTTACAGTCAACGGTTACCCCTAAGTTTTTTACTTCGGTCTTAACTTCTAATCCTAATGCGTCAAGATTATTTTTGATAACCTCACTTAATCCGTTTTTGCCAATCAATACAATTTCAGTTTTCTCTTTATTTAACTTGAGAAAATTACTATTCATCCATTCAGAAATACCAGTAAGACATTGTGTTATTGATTCGAGAGAGCCGGTGTCATCAGGTGCTACTGATAAGTACAGCTGTGTGTCATCAGCATAGCTGTGGTACCTCACGTTGTAACTTGAGATAATCTGACCTAACGGAAGCATATAGATTGAGAAAAGAAGCGGACCCAGGATAGAGCCTTGTGGAACCCCATATAGAATATCATGCGTCTTTGAGTTGTGATTACCACAATTAACAAAGAATTTTCTCCCTGCCAGGTAGGATTCAAACCTCGTGCGTCATAACCGAAAAATCGTATTTTAAAGACTGCTCACATCATTGTGTTTTAACCTCAGTTGTAAAGGACTGTTTTAAGGATCCCATGGGATACCCCTCACAAACAGTTTTACACGCTGCATATGGCGATTCACCTCCGCGAGAAACATGCCTCTACTAACAGTCAACGTGGGTCGGAGCTGCATGTGACCTCTACGGCAGACGAATATAAATGGCGCCGGTTTTTCTGTGTTGTCGCGTCCGAATTGGTGGGCGTGGCTCTGCGAGTTGTTGTCATATCCAATGGTCATGGAGTTGGTGGGCGTGGCTCCTTCCTGCGTGCGCCATAGGTGTCTCACTTGTCGGCGGCTTAGTGAATCCACGCCCCTTCCGGCGTGATTTCCATGGTTGTCTTGCCTTAGTGAATTATATATATAGATGATTGCTTTATTTCAAATCCATTTTGGTGGCATACAGAGCTAACTATATCTTCTTATATAATACACTACCGTGGCTGTTCGTCTGTCCAGGATTTTAAATCACCTGTAGCTCGCAAACCGTTTCACCAATTGACTTGAAATTTGGTACACATATACTATGTGAAGTCTACTATCCGCTTTCGGGGTGATGATTTTTATTACTCTTTTTATTTTTATTTTATTTTATTGTAGAATCAACTCTTGGCAGTGCGCAGCAGGGCGGCCGTGCGACGCATGCGTATGGGCACCGTTCTTATTCCCTACCACCTTCGCGGTCACTTCCCCTACCTCTTCATATCTTTATTCATTCTTGAGGCAGATTAAAGACTTAAGTGCCAGCTTAAGTGAAAAATGAAAGAAAACATACTAAGTAATTGCAACACAAAAACTAACAATCAGTTTTAACGTGAAAAGATGCCAAGAAAAGAAGAGAAGCAGCGGGCCGCTAGGGTGGAGAAAAGAAGAGCTGCTCAGGAAGCAGCAAGCACATCAACCTCTGAGCAAACGAATGATAAACAGAGACAGAGAAAGAGGAGGAAAACTAGGAATGCTGAAGTTAAGTGTATTCACTGGACGTTAACGTGCAGTACGCTGTTACTGGTAATTATATATTTTGGAACCATAATTTTTTATTTTTGATGACATATTCATTTTGAGTGATGAGTGTTCCATGGTAGTAGTCTTGTAAGTATTATAACACTTATACACACACTATTTAGTCTTCAGTTATTACTAAATGTCACCCCATTTTTCCATATTTAACTTTTATTTCTAGTACTTTCTTTATTAAAATCACACTTTCCTTATAATATAACTCTACTGTTACAAACAAGTTTAAGTACATTTTCAGTTTGTAAAAGCAAACCGTGTGAAAACCCTCATGATCCGTTTGCTTGCCTGTGGCAGTTATTCTAGTTTCCTTAGTAACTGACATTCCAGTGGAGCTCAACTCCTCACAGTATTTTCCCAGTTAAGCAGTATTGTACTTGCAGCTTAGCCTAGAATTAACTTACAAGGAGTGAAGGCCCTTGTAAAAATAAATGTTACGTTGCAAATTAGTTGGAACACTAAGAAGGAACAGTAATGATAGTAATAATACTAATGAAGATAATGGACTGTTTAACTAGTGGAAATCATATTTTTGACAAATATCTAAAACCAATTGTGGTTTTGCTGCATTCATTTTTCAGATCAAGCGTGTTTTTGAAGCAGTATGCATTAAGGAATATTGCTTCTGTTCTATATTATGTCAGTACAAACATGCTCAATATAAAGACAAATGCTTTAATTATTTTGAAGATAATGTGAATAATTTTCATTACACTGCTGTTCTAGGGATTCATAATGATGCTATAATTTTCTTTGTATATAAAACAGATTGTTGCCATTATTGTTGCATTTCATTTAATGTGTTTCTGTTTCAAATTTTCTAAGTATTTACAGTATGTATAACATTTCTGGAAATTAGTCTGGTGTGAGAATAAAGAAGTCAGCACCTTATAAACCATACATTTAAATGCATTTTAGCTTCTTTACTAGCAAAGTGCCACCCTAAACCAGATTAAGAAAAATCAGTACTGGAGGGATGGATGACATTTACTGACACGCTCATACTTTAGCTGCCAAAGAATAGGGACTCCTGTTCAGCACAAAATAATCCATTCGTCTGTCCATTTTCCGAAATCTGCTTAGCTATTATGTCAGTGTTTCTTGTTGAGTTGCTGTTTGCTGCCGGTGCATCACGAGTCACTGTTGTATTTAATAAGAATGTGTCGCATATGGTTTGCAAAGTGGGTTGTGGTGGGTCACTGACAGTTAAATCAGTAATTGACATTGCTCTGACAATATTCCAGTGATTGGCAGCGATTCTCCATGTGCCCCTCAATCGTCGAGGAATAGGTCTCTCTTTCAATGACACTGTGAAGGGCAATATGGGGTTGTGACAATAAAAAGTTTAAGAAACCCCGAATAATGAGATGTCAAAGTAGAAACAAATCCTTACTGGGATACAATTTATCCTCCACATCCACATTTACTCCTACTGGGACATTTTGTGAGGTGTGAATCAATCTACCCGGCAGGTCTTTGAGATTTGAGAGGAACTTTGAGTCCTGTATATGGTGAAAACCCAGTTGAATTTGGGGAGAAGGTGCCAACAATACACTGATAGTCAAACCCTGCTTAAGAGAGAGGGAGACAGTGACTCAAAGTTTGGGGGCACCTGCAGACAAACCTCATATAATTAAAGCAAGACAATTTAGAGTCCTCTATCTTGCATATACCTGTGGCAGAACTGGAATTCACAGAGAAAATAACACACTGACACAAGACAAGATATGAAAACTCAATGTAGACAATGGCCAGATGTGGAATTTGGAACAGATTGACCTCAAATGGTGCCTAAAGGGGTGGCCACTACAGTTCACACCCAATAAAAACTATGATACACTGTCTGAGGTGGGACTTTTAAGGCATACATTTCACATTTTAGTTTCATAGTGCTGTGAGTAGGGTTGCCAGATGTGCAGGTTTTCCGCTAAATTGGGCTAATATTAAAACTGTTCCGTGGGTAAAAATATTAATTTGGCGAGGTGTGATTATTTATTTTAGTTTGCAAATCCATCATCAAACCTCATGTTCTAAGACCCCTCCCCAGTATACCAGTGTGCTTGAAACACCAAGGGAGACCCCCCACCCACACTCTCCTCCTCGCTATATACATAAAACATTGTTCTAGAAATACCAAGTGGTAAGCTCTTTGATGGCATAAACATACATCATTACACTGAAAACTCCAAGGGGGATCACCTGCACCCTCAGCCCCCATTCTTCAATTTCATATTTTGTATTATGGTCAAAAGGGAAAATACGACATTCATTGGGCTAGCATCTACTGTCATTAAGCGAGTTCTGAGCTTTAATTTGGCTGGGAATTTTTGTTGAATTTTTGTGTGCTCTAAACTTCCTGTCTTTTAAATTTCACATTTTATATTAAGAAATGAGATCATACTCGTATATAACATTTAACTTTGTGCTTTGTTCGGTGATAACAGTTTCCATATAAGAAGTCTTATTCCGTAATCCAAATGTTTAGACAAGACATTTAATGATGTAGTATTTCGGGACCTTTGGATGTTTTTAATGGTAGAAATGTGCCTTTTATCTGAGTGCTCATTGGTGGGATTGAAATGTTTAGTACCTGCTATATGTAAAGGAACCTAAGTGATAAGAGGAGCTGTTCTTAGGACTAACCAGACTTGCTATGGTGGTGAGCCTCCAACAGCTGGCGTAAAGAAAGGATGTCTTTGGAGTTCATATGTAGTGATGACTCAAGACTTTTTTATTTACTAAGTATTTTCCACAACACTACACCTTCCTGCTGTGCTATTGACCAATTCTGGGACTTTTTAGGTCACTACTCGTATGTGCAACTATAACCACTTGTGATCCAACAAACCTGCATTGGTCCCAATGATGCCAAACTAGTGATGGATCACCTGCATATTAAAGTATGATTGTATATTAATATACTCCAGTTACTCCTGAGTAAATGTTTGATATGTTTTAGCTGTGATAGTTTACCTTGGAATAAAATAAAAATGAAACCTGGTTTGTGGTGTCTTTTAGTTACACCAGACCATTATGGTTTTGCAATTCATAATTCAATCTTATTTATATTTAGCATTCATGCCCCCACTGGTATCATTCTACAGTTTTTTAGTACAATATCCATCAGCAATAGGCTACTGCAGATAATCATTTCAAATTGGAATTAAGCAAATTGCTATTTAATAGATCAATGAATGATCTGATTTCTGCTCTCTTTAAAATAATATCGCTAGTAGGTAATCTACTATATAATAAAACACTAGGGTGTGTGTGTTCAGTCCATCAGAGCAATCTGATTGGTCAGTTTAGCATTGGTGTGATTGGTCAGTTTGACTTTGGTGACACAACAAAAGAGGAAGTGCAAGTGTGAGTCGCATGAGGAGAAGCAAAGGTGCAGACTGAATGGGTCACCCTCAAAGACAGAAAGTATAAAATTGGACAGGAGACGTGAAAGGTGCCTCGAAAATAATGTCCGAGAAACAGGCTTTATGGGAACGTGCTTGAGAAAGTGCACACCGGTGAAAAGGGGTTCAGACACAAACAAATACATAAGAAAGACACTGAAAGTACATGTAGGGTAAGAGGTAGCAAACAGCAGGTACTGTGGCTAGTCCTGCTCTAAAGATCCATCTGTTGTCACGCATGCGCGCTTGGGAAGCAGCTGACGGGCTCAATGATGCATGATAACACAAAGAAAGCGGGTTTTGTTCAAAGCAATAATATCTCTCTCTCTCTCTCATTCAACAGAAAAACAGAAGAATTAACACAACATTTTGAAGATTGGCAGACGATTCCACACACACAATAACAAAGCCATTACTTTGACCCCACCTGATGACTGCACTTCCGGCTTCAACGTTCCGTGTCATTTCTGCCCGACCCTTTTCCCAGCATTCCCTCTGTATCTAATTTCCTGCCAGCTTCACTATAAAAATCCATTCACCTACTGAAATGTTGTCCTATGCTCGATTCTTTTTTGAATGTATCAGTCGGGAAAGGCTGCTTTGGACCTTACACTACTTGGGGCTAACACCCCAAATCTTTATGAGTGTGTTGTCTCTAATTCTTTATTCACACTATCTATCTATCTATCTATCTATCTATCTATCTATCTATCTATCTA
>JANRMT010062800.1:766128-793576 GCA_026402145.1 Polypterus bichir lapradei
CTATCTATCTATCTATCTATCTATCTATCTATCTATCTATCTATCTATCTATCTATCTATCTATCTATCTATCTATCTATTAAATTAGCATCCATTTTACCTTGTAATTTCCTATGCTGTAGACTTTAAGTATGCTACTACATGATAGTTACTGGCCCTACCTGGTCATCAAACTAAAAACCCCCTGGACATGCCTCTATTGTCCTTGATGAGGAAGACAACATGCTACCTAACACGATTACAGCTGTGACGTAATCTTATAAGCACTTTGAACATCTATTAACCCCAACTAGTTTTGACTAGTGTTTAATTTTTGTATAACCATTCATGCCTGGAAAATGTAAAAGTTATCCTCCTTAAGGATAGATATCTCAGGCCGCTGATGTAAAGTATAGAAGTGAATTTGAAAGTATGATTTACAAAATATTTAAAAAAGAAAACTTTCTTATTTTGTTGTACTATTGCTGAATAGATAATTGTCAGTAGTAATAATAGCTTTGAATTTAATATATTCATTTTTCAAGTATCAAAACCTGTAGTATGATCCTCACTTAATATATCAGTGACTTTTTACAAGAGGCTAAGCTATCAAAACCATCTGAAATAAAACAGCAAAAAAAGGTCAAGACACACATTAACCTTTTTAACAAACTGACAATCGTATCATGGGAAGTCATTGTTGCGATCTTCTAGACAAGAGCTACCTGCTTCCATACACAATAGCGGAATACTAATGTATCGTAGTTTCAAACTGTTATGCTGAAATGTCGGAAACACAGCTTCTGAAAATTATAGTGCAGTGTTAGACAACTGGCCAAAAGCAGCAGCCTCTTACAAAATGAGCACCGGTTGAAGTACTTTTACCTTTCAATTTTTTTTTTTGCTGTCTACACCAACATAATGAGCTCCACAATGACTTATTAAATGGCGTACTCTAAAGCGAAAGGATTTTTAACTCTCCTCTCATTAAAGGTAATTTTATATTCAAAGTGATTGTTTTATAATACTCACTGAGTAAAGGCAATTTGATTGAAAGAACTGTGTTTGTGTTTGTAAATATAGAGAGACATCCTTCGTTAAGAAAATGACTTATATTCTGATTATTTTCATCTTATTCTAACTCCATCTAAACACGCCCACCTTACTGTGACTGGAGAGGGGGATATTAAATCATGCATGCTCCGGCATCTAGACAGTGAAATGCTAAGTCCAAAGAGTACAGCAACCATGTGAGTTCCAAAAACATGTCTTAGATTAAAATAAAAATCCTCCCAGAATTATTAATTAAACAGAAAGGATGCCTCTGTAAAAATATCTTGCCTCCAGAAAATTGGTGAATCCATTCGAAGGTCAATCAACTATTGAATTGCTATGTCAGAAAATGTGTTTCAAACTTTTTTAAATTCATTAGATACAATGATGATTAATACATTCAGTGACCACATTCGCTAATTCATGGACCTTCACATGATATAAAGCACATTTCATGTGCCAATCTGTAGTATACTGCTGTCAGAATTGAACTGCGGTTCTGCCTCTGACCTTTTTGCTTGCAGTTTTTCATTTTGCCATCTTCTTTCTTGTGTGTTGCCTACTTTTGCTGCAGGCACATGGTGGGACCTTACTGAAATGTTTCAACTGAGTGCTGTGTTCTTCACATTGTCAAAGCCTTGAACTGAGCTAACTCTTCTGTTTTCTGAAGTTTTGACAACCTTTTAGGATGCAATTTTGCCTGAGCCACACCTTTTTTTTTATTTATATAGCACCTTTCCCATCCTCAAGGTGCTTTACAGAACCTCAGAAAGAACAGCATAGTATATGTAACATTGGATACAGATATTTTCTGCACAGAACACTGAAACAAATAAATACAGGATATATAAAGCATTCAATAGAATAAATGACAATAATCCAGAGTAAAATATTAAACTCAATACAAGAAGAAAAACCTAAACAAATAACACAATTTGCGATATAACACACACATAAGTTATCCTGAACATCTGGACAGAGAGGTGAACTGAAAGAAGGGACGGAATGTCAGGTTAAGTTAAAAGCCTTCTTGAACAGATGAGTTTCCAGTTGTTATTTAAAAGAATGAATGGTGTCAGCTGATCTCATTAATTTTGGGAGGTCACTCCAAAATCTGGGCGCTATACAGCTGGAGGCCCTGTCATCCATAGAGTGCAGGGTAGTGGGGGGGGCACAGCAAGATTACCAGAATCGGAGCACCTTAGTGGCCGAACAGGAGCCTAGAGATGGATAAGGTCACAGATGTAGCCCAGTGTGAGGCCATTTTAAGCATTGTAGGTTAATAACAGAATTTTATATTCAATTCTGTAAGACACAGGGAGCCAGTGAAGGCGAAGCAGGATGGGTGTGATGTGTTGCTCGTTTATGTAAGGACTCTTGCAGCAGAATTTTGAATCAGCTGGAGCTGCGATATAAGATTAGAAGGGAGATTTGCCAGTAGGGAGTTACAATAATCAATACAGGATGTGATAAAAGCATTGACAAGATTATCAGCATTAGAAAAGGAAATGAATGAGTGAACACGAGATTATGTTACGGAGCTGGAAGTAAGAAAGTTTCTTAATGTGGTTTATGTGGGTGGAGTAAGAAAGAGAGGAATCAGAAATGACACCAAGATTCCTTGCATTACAAAAAGGACTAATGAGATCATCGTCAAGAGTGACTGAGAAGGAGCTCATTACCTTAAGTTGCACTTTAGTGCCAATTTTCAGGAGTTCGCTTTTGTTGCAATTTAATTTTAAAGAGCTATGTTCCTGGGTATGACGTTAATCTGCATCCAGCCCTGCATGTAGGCCCTCCAGCCTGTAGGGAAATCCTGGGGGTTGGTGGCAGAATTGGTACTCCAGCCACCATAAAAAAACCTCACACTGTTCCATTTCCATTTGAACTAGTGTAGTGCTGAGGTGTCACTCATTGCCTGGCTGCACTCAGGTCTTAGTCTGGAATCCTGAGTTGGTTTGTCATGTGGTGGCTGTGGCAATGCGCTGTATCAGCGCATGCTCCTAACCTATGCTCCATCCAAGTTTTACTATTCTGTGCCCCTAAATACAAAGAGGACTGTTTCATTTATGTCAGGTAGAATGCCCAGAGGGTGCTGGGTGGTCTCATGGTCTGGAACCCCTGCAGATTTTATTTTTTCTCTCCAGTCTAGAGGTTTTTTTTTTTGTTTTTTTTTTTCTGTCCTCACTGGCCATCGGACTTTACTCTTATTCTATGTTAATTAATGTTGCCTTATTCTAATTTTTACTTTGTCTTTTATTTCTCTTTTTTCATCATGTAGAGCACTTTGAGCTACATTATTTGAATGAAAATGTGATATAGAAATAAATGTTGTTGTTGTTGTGCCTTTTGATTGCTTTTGACTGTGCTTTTTTTACTTCAGATTTTTAATAATTGCTAGTGAAACATGCAGACCGCCAGTCGTGTGCATTTCTGCGTTTTTTTGTTGTTCTTGCATTGTGCATCCCACTTTTGATGCTCATTAGATGGTGCTGCTCTTTTCTTTCCTTCCCATTGTGTTATTCTTCAGCACTTCATTGGCCTCTACAATTTGCTTGATTCTCAGCAGATGTCACTAGTTCTCATTTTCTTTTTTCCCATGTTAGTTAGTTGCTGATCTCTTTACCATAATAAACCCTCAATCACAGATCAGTTTGCCAAGATTGCCACTACCTAAATTTTTTTGAATTTGCAGAACATAAGCTTTTGATCCAGACTATGATTAAGCTTGTAGCCCCAGTAGTGATAACTGGACCTTTAGTCACATGCATTTCTCCATCTTTGTTGTATTCACATTCTGTATACTGTACTTGATGCTCAGCAGATGGTGTTGCTCTCCTTCTTCTTTCTGTTATGGTGTTTTTCATTATGTCTTCCATCTCTGTGATTTGCTGGATGCTCAGCAGATGTCAATGGGCTTCTTTTTCTTTCTGCCATTGTCACTTCTTTTGCCGATTACTTTGCGTAAGAAACCCACGAGGGCAGTCATTTTGCTGAGATTGCTGCTACCTGTAATTTTTTGAATTATCATAATTTATCAGGTCAAAAGTTTTCAATCAAGATCAAGGTTATAGCCACAGTAGCTCATGAGTAATTGCTTAGCAGATGGCCAGACCTTAGCATTTTATATAAATATATATCTTATATATAAAAGTCTATGCATGGAAGTGCGTGTGTCTGTCCGGCCCAGAAGTGAGAGGTGAAGTCGGGGTAATACCTCCACCTCTGAGGATACACAAGCGCGGCGAGCATGTCGTGAAAATGAAACCTCAGAAGAAAGAGTCACTCACTTAGCCGCTAATACAGAAGCAAGGCGAACACATCGGCAAAACGGTATCCCTTTTACTTTTCCTCCCGCCACAGATACAAAAGTGAGGCGAGCATGTTGGCAAAACGAAACCACTGAAGACAGACAAAGTCACTTAACCGCTAATCCTCAAGCGATGCAAGCACATTGGCAAAATGAAACCTCCTAGGAGAGAGATGCCCAGAGTATCCATCCATCCATCTTCTTCCACTTATCTGAGGTCGGGTCACAGGGGCAGCAGCTTGAGCAGATTGGCCCAGACTTCCCTCTCCCCAGCCACTTCTTCTAGCTCTTCCAGGAGAATCCCAAAGTGTTCCCAGGCCAGCCGGGAGACATAGTCCCTCCAGCGTGTCCTGGGTCTTTCCCGGGGCCTCCTCCCGGTTGGACGTGCCCGGAACACCTCACCTTTGAGGCGTCCAGTGGGCATCCTGGTCAGATGCCTGAGACACCTCATCTGACTCCTCTCGATGCGGAAGAGCAGTGGCTCTACTCTGAGCCCCTCCCAGATGACTGAGCTTCTCACCCTATCTTTAAGGGAAATGCCCAGAGTAGTTCCTTTCAATGACCTGACATCTTGGGCCCCAATGGGGTTGAGCTTCCATGCTCCGTTCCTGTGGTCCCCATACAGACCAGGGTGGCCGCCCTGTGCTTTTTACAGCACGGGCTTACACAGCTAGTATATATTAATAAAGTATCTATCTATCTATCTATCTATCTATCTATCTATCTATCTATATTAGTGCTGGGAATTGATAAAAAAATTAACTAATTAATTGCATAATTGTATGGAATTAATCACAATTAATCACATCTAAAATTAAAATATGAAATCATAAAATAAATACATAAATCATGAAGTAAATATACACTGTAAGGTTTCTAAACTCTTTTGGGGCTCCCCCCAATGGGACAACACACCAAAGGGCATCCCGAAGTGCGATCGCCGTGTCTGTGGAAGACAGCCTATTTGTTGCTGGGGCAACTGCACACTCCCAGTGCTGCAGCGGCGCACCACGAAAGCAAATCCAAGCTGATCGGGGTCACGCTATAAACACTGTCATTGACAGGTGATGCAAGGAACATTATAACTGCGGAGAACAGTATTACTTGGCCACTAACCTGGCCCCGACTATGCCCGTTTACTGTGTCTGTGTATAAAGAAAGTGGTAGATCCTGCTACAATAAATAAACGTGCTGTTCCTGTTTCAAGCTGAATAAAACTGGTTTTGCTAAAGTATTGAGATTCAGCCTCGTGTTTTGGGGTGCAAGACAGGGACTCACACGTTACAACACTGAATCAAAACATTAATGTAGAATCAACATGAAGGAATTTTAAAACATTTAATCGTATAGTTTAAGCTTAAACAATGACCTGAAACCTGACCTTTTAATAAAGTACTACTTGAGCAAATACAACCTGAATTTGAATGCCTTCCTAAAAGGCAAGTGGAAATGAAGGCAAAAAGAAAGCAAGGCCAATGTATCAATTCTCAAATTGGTGTGGCATATGAGACACAGAAGATAAAATTAAATGATGGACTTTGATTGTATTGCTAAAGACTGACTTAATTGAAATAAACCTCTCTTAAATAGGCATACATTAAAACTTGTGTTAAAACTCTGCAAATGCCATCCTCAATTGTTCATAACCATCAACGACTTTATAATTATACTCTGAACAAGTGTTTTTCAACTGGTGCACAATGAGAGCTACCGCAATTAATAGAACTGCCTTTATGAGCAGGCAAGCACATGGGAAACTGCGTCCAAAGTGCTCAACTAAGTGCCTCATTTGCAAACGTCGACCTCCAAGTTGTTGTTTTTTTGCTTGCATCTCTGATAGTCGCACCCCTTTGGACAGTTGAGCCAGTGTAGAGAATGAATGCTTTTGTGGTTGCTAGAATTCTGGTGTATCTTGGGATTTTTGGGGTTATAAAAAGTTTGTCACCACAGACAAACGGTTGGAAAACACTGCTCTATGTACACCTTTGCTCCTGGAATGCTAAAAAGGTTCTTTGTAGCTGCTATCTTGATTAAAAACTGGCACCATGCATTATTAGGGTTATTTTGAGTTCTTTCTATAAATTGGCAAAGATACTGCAAACTGGAATAATGGGTAGGGATAATCATTACACTTCTGTTTCACAGAAGTTTGTCATTATATTAGGGCAGTCAGCACTGTAAACTATCTGACACACTGGCATGTTAAATACAGAGGTACTAGAGACTTATTTTGGTTTTTGTGCCACTCAAAGATAATTTATTTTACACATATGTAATAAGACACTGATTCAATCTTCTTACAGAAACGTGACATAAAAAAAAGAGCATAATTTTTACCTTAGCTCCTTTTCTTTAGTATTGCTCCAGGACTACCATAAACCCTGATTCCTCTCACTCCCCTGCACCTATATCAGTAAGTATCCATCCATCCATTATCCAACCTGCTATATCCTAACTACAGGGTCACAGGGGTCTGCTGGAGCCAATCCCAGCCAACACAGGGCTCAAGGCAGGAAACAAACCCCGGGCAGAGTGACAGCCCACACCAAGCACAATTTAGGATCGCCAATGCACCTAACCTGCATGTCTTTAGACTGTGGGAGGAAACTGGAGCACCCGGAGGAAACCCACGCAGACATGGGGAGAACATGCAAACTCCACACAAGGAGGACCCAGGAAGCAAACCCGGGTCTCCTAACTGTGAGGCAGCAGCACTACCCACTGTGCCACCGTGCCACTCCCATCAGTAAGTATAAATCGAGGAAATGAATACCAGTGCCACGAACTAACATGTGGCAAGGTGTTGTGAAATGTGTACTTTGAAACATTTAAATAAAATGTTATTTCTCAAAATTTCTAAAGGTGGTATATAAATATGGCACTGGACGTGTATGTAATTATTTAAGTTAACACTTAACTTTTTTGTATTATTGTTTTGTAATGTAAAAAAAGAAAAAAATCAAATGAAAACGCCTCCCTCACTAAAGCACTACCTGGTGTGATTGCCTCATTGCCAGCCCTGATTGCAACAATATTTTTAAACATGTTAAACTGGCCACATTAATCTTAACTATCCCAGGCCTAATATATACTGTCACACATGTGAATGTTGGGATGTGTTTCCCAGGTGTTGGTGCAACAATGCCACTAATACAATTTCCATTTCTTTTATGAAGGACGAGAACAATTCAGAAGACTTCTGACATCACTTCCACTACCTCCCCTGTATCAGCAGTTGCCTAACAGGAAGTAACAGTTCAATGTAGGCCTAATTTCTGAAAAAGACAGACCATTGTACAGCTACGATGCCCAGCATACAACTGATTTTGCCACAGGTCCTATAGTAATTGGCCTAAAGAATTACATCTTTACAATTTCTAGAATACTCGTAAATAGTTGTGTCAGGTAAGACAGGAAACATTTTTTCATCATTTCTTAAGACTATTGCAACACTTTTAGTACCCCTTACTACAAAAGCTGATGTATTGGTGTTTTAATAAGTATATCAACTGGTTCTTTCTTCATCTTGTTTTTCCTTTTTCATTTCCTTTTATTAGAAGTAATGTTGAGGTTTAGATCAAGGATCAATATGCCTTATTATTGGTTTTAGGACTATTGACTATTAAAAGGAGTTGCTTGACAGCTTTTTAAGTGGCTTAGACAGGCATTATTATTTTACAAGCCGCTGTTTTTGTTTTTAATGTGGTTTGCTTGCTTTTCACTTACCTTGTTCTCTATGAATCAAGGTCGCTGTGTTTTTTGAAGGAACTGAGTAAACAAGTTTTTGTTTTGGGACATGACAGCTCTGCTGAGCCTTCTGGCTGACTAAAGACCAAACAAAACTCCAAAAAGCCTTCAAGGGCGTTAAACTTAAAGAAAACTAAGTAAACTTGCACTCTTGCGCATAAACACTTTAAAGAAATAAAGATTTTAAAATTGCATTTAACTTTATATTTTAAGGCTTACAAATATTCTAGATGATCAAGTTAAAAGCAAGCTGCATTGTGTTGGCTAAGATTGAGCTATACAGAAGTTTAAGAATTGATTGTCAACACAGACATCAGCATTTATCATCAGAAGCTTAACCCCATTGCTGTTAAGCCAGGCCATATGTGGCTACACGCCACTGCCTAACAACGCAACTGCCTGTGCTCGCAGGCTGCCACATTGGGATGTATACATACATTCTAGATAGCATTTAACACTAGAATTACCAAAGCCTACGAAAAAATTCGTAATCCTGGCACACTTTAAATCCACTTGCACCTCTCCGTCAACGTCTTTTGTGTTGTAAATGTGTCGATCAACACAAGCAGCAAACAGCCTGCTATCCCATCAAACCCCACACCCCACATCCCCCACCACCGCAGAAAGGACAGAAAGCTCTCTCTGCTGAAGCCTTGTTTATCAGGGAGTGAGGCACTTGGAGCGGTGTAGGGTAAATAATATATTGTTATTTGGAACACATGCATTCCAAGTGTGAATTGTGTCTACAAGGATCTATGTAAGTTGAGATATGACAGCCCCCAGGCACAGACAGACAGATGCTAAATGTCCAAAAACACACACTCATTATTTTTACAAATGTCCTGCACCCAATACAGTGCTCCAATCCGCCCAAACTCAGTCCCTTCTTTCCTTCACTCTCTGTATTCCTTTTTCCTTTACTTCTATCCTCCCATTCTTCATCTTCTTCCTCCCGACTCTGGCTCCCGAGTAGAGAAAGGTGGCCTCTTTTATAAGCACCCGGGTGTGTTCCAGGTGCTCCCTGATGATCTTTCGGCAGCACTTCCACCACACCAGCACCTGGTAGCACTCCGGGTGTCCCTGGAATGCCTTCTGTCAGCACTTCCGGGTGTGGCAGAAGTGCTGACACCCAGGGCTCCATAATACTCCAAGCACCCCCCTGTGGTGGCCACGGGCCCCAATGGGGTTGAGCTTCCATACTCTGTTCCCGTGGTCCCCATACAGACCAGGGTGGCCGCCCTCTCGTAGCCTAGGGGAGGTACAGTATAATCCCTCTCCTGGTCCTTCTAGGCGTCCCGGCCGGGCATGGCTACTGGCCGTCCGCCACAAAGTATAGGATGACAGGAAATGCAAGAATTGTTGAACACATACCTAAAAGACAAACTTTTTTCATGTTTTAGTACTAACGACAAAATTTTGACATGAAGTGTATAATGTGCGAAAACTGAAGTCCAAATATCAAATAAATACTTTCACAAAAGGTACAAGTATAAGAGAACAAGTGCGCTTTTTTCAAGAATATAACCGAAGAAAAAGAAATCAGGTTAATGTGCTTCATTGTCACAACTGCTTTGGTAGTACAGCGGAAAGAATTGCTGGCTCATAAACAACAGGTCACGAGTTCGAGCCTTGCCGCGTCCCAAAATAAAAGTTTTGAGTAGTGAGCTGCTCTTATTGTTACTATTATACAATAAAAACACATTTGATTTGAGTCTGTAACAACCGCTGTAAATATATGGTACTTGTAAAGGTTATACTTTTTTTTATTAAATTTTATTCTCTTAGTCGCGTTCACGCTCACCCCAATCTTACACTGCTATTTTCAAATAAAGACGTGCTATAATTGAGGTGAACTCAGATTAAGATGAGAGTTCTACATCGTAGAAAGAGAACAGAAGCCCTCCCTGCAAGAAACGTCCACTCACATATAAGAACAATGCAGCTGCACCAGGCGTAAAGGTGAAAGATGGCACTGTTTGGATGCAGCAAGTGGTCCGGCGTCATCCTGCCAGTCAGTCTACTCCACACCTGTCCTTCAATGAAACAGCACGGCTTACAGATTTCCCCAAGGTATCATGCAAAGTTCTGTTTGTGATTATGTTTTGTTATGGTCTTTATATAAAAAAAAAATTATATGTTACTTTTATAAAAGCCAGATCAAATGTTATTTACCTTGATTTATTTACTTATCTTCCTACAGCATAAAGTCACAAGTAGACTGCAAAGCTTCCCCTGTTTGATCGACACAGGCATGCTCACAAAGTACATGTATACTGAAGTGACTTCAGCTGCAGGTGGAAGCTCCACACAACTGTCTTTATGGTTCTGCCTTTGTCCAAAAATAGTTTCATAAGCTTTATGACCTTAGTCGCGGAATGTCTTTCTCCCATGGGGCGACTGGGATCTTTTCCTGAATAAGATCAAACACAGTTTTGTAGGGTGATACAAGAGCTTCCGGGATTACGAGTTTTTTCGTAGGCTTTGGTAATTCTAGTGTTAAGTTGCTTCCTCATGAATCAATATCTTAATTAATCAAAGAAAAGCAAAATATATTATATTAGCTGGCTTTGAACACTATAAGAATTTAAGGGTTAATAAATAAAGACTTTATCACTGTACTTGCTAACTCAAGGCCACCTGCCTGTTTCCAGCTCCAGCAGCTTAGCACTTATCAATAAAGTTGTGTGCTGTGATTACCAGCACAGCTGCCTATGATTTTAGTCTTACTGGATGCTGGTCCAACAAGCAATTATTAACTGAACAGTTCAGTTTCTCATACTGCATGTGGGTCACGCCAGTTCCAACTTAATGATTAGGACTGATCATTAAAAAGGCCTCTAATTTTTATTAGATCAAGATTAGGTGGCAAGTACAACCTTTGAGTCCTAATGATTGTTATGAAAAGATTGATGATTATTAGGGAAAAGGAGTTTACAAGGTGAGGTAATTGTTATGAAAACAGGTACAGCATGAGGTTGTTATTGTGAAGATAACACATACGGAACAGGGATGTTTTGTGATTAGAACTAAAATTAAAATGAGCTGCACCCAATCCACTGGGCTCATTTCATGAACTGAGACGGCTTTATGTGCTCTGCAATTGTTTCCTGTGCTTTGCAATAAAGTTTAAATTCTGACTGCCTTTCTGAAGACTCTGCTCATATTTTCTGAAGATTTCTACACAACAGTAAAATGTCACCAATTTGAGATTACAAGCAATTGGTCTAATAGAAGTAATTTAATGATATAAAGAAAGCCCAAAAGAGCAGATGAAAGAAAAGATGACAGCTCCAAATGGATGCACTACTCACAAATTGAAGTTCTTATATTTTCAAGATAAATGTGGTATGAGAAATACAAATACTGCAGGGGCAAAATTTCAGGTGGTTTATGGATGTTACAGAAAATTTGATGGAAAATATTTAGGGTCCAAAGATCCACAAACATTCTGAGCACATACTGTGGGGAGCAGTTTTACAAACTCAAAAGACAGCACAAAAATGTGAACTTATATGGAATATATATGAATACACTAAATATTGGTATTGTATTATTGCATTGGTGCAATAACAGATCAGAGAACTTTGCTCTGTGCTAATGAAGCTAATGTCTCGGGCCAAAATTTCCTTTTACTATAGGTATTATTTTATGGCAATGAAAAATGCCATGTTTTGGTAATATCCTGCACTTTTTTCTGGAAGCAACTCTTTGTTTTCAATAGTGTTTGATGTCCTTTATTATACAGTAATTGTTATTGTGCTATTGTAGCACTAGAAAAGGTCCAGAGAAGAGCAACAAGGCTGATCCCAGGGCTACAGGGGTTGAATTACGAAGAAAGATTTGAAGAGCTGAGCCTTTACAGTTTAAGCAAAAGATGATTAAGAGGTGACATGATTGAAGTGTTTAAAATTATGAGAAGAATTAGTCCAGTGGATCAACACTGTTATTTTAGAATGAAGTTCATCAAGAACACAGGGACACAATTGGAAACTTGTTAAGGGCAAATTTTGCACAAACATTAGGAAGATTTTCTTTACACAGAGAACTGTAGTCACATAGAATTAGCTACAAAGTAGCATGGTATACAGTAAGACTTTAGGGACTTTCAAAACTCGACTTGATGTTATATCGGACAAATGAAGTGGACTATAGAGCTGAATGGCCTGTTCTCGCCTAGATCTTTCTAATATGCATGATTGAAAAGTTATTATACTAATCTGGGTCAGAATACACCTTCTTGTGATGTACTGGTTCAAGGGGACCAATATTACATAGTACTACATAGAGCAACAGGTTCAGCTTCTTAAATTTTAAAATTACAAAAAGTCTTCATATTGGAGCCTTTTATGAGGCACCCATGTATTGTTTCAGTAAGGGTTATAAGTTGAACATCTTTAAGATGTGAAATGTATAAGCTAACCAACAGCATAGTAACCTCTTCAAAGTTGATGTACAATGCTTAACTGGTTAATCTTGGGGTGAGCCACAAGAAAGACATCTTGCTGGTTTATTAACACCTTTACAGACCAATCCTGTGTCTGAGCCCAAACCTTGAATCTGACTTATGAACTCCTCTTACAAGCAGCAAAATGAGATCTGCCTCCTAACATCTTTCCACACCTTGAATAATCCCAAATCACAAGCTACATCAAAAGAGGCCAGTGTTTATTCTCTCAAATTCAGTATAGAACACATAAATGGAACAGATTAAAGGTGAAGGAGACAAAGTACAAACAAAAATGTGAAACAAATTCCTCTTTATACTTTCTGTTCTTTCATCTCAAATGATGTGAATTACACACTTGTCCAAATGCCAAATATTACATGAAACCAGTTCTGCTGAGCCCAGTCTCTCTTTCCCTCATAGATGATTCTCCCAAATGTGTTCCTTCAACCCTGGTCATTTTACATAAAAAAATATTATGTCCTAAAAATGGTATAATACAATGTAAAAGTCAGTCAGTCAGTCATTTTCCAACCCACTATATCCTAACACAGAGCCAATCCCAGCCAACACAGGGTGCAAGGCAGGAACAAATCCCGGGCAGGGCGCCAGCTCACCGCCGGGCACACACACACACACCAAGCACACACTAGGGACAATTTAGGATCACCAATGCACCTAACCTGCATGTCTTTGGACTGTGGGAGGAAAACGATGCAGACACGGGGAGAACATGCAAGCTCCACACAGGGAGGATGCGGGAAGCGAACCCAGGTCTCCTTACTGTGAGGTAAGCTGTACTACCACTGTGCCACCATGCTGCCCACCATGTAAATGTTAAAATGAAAATGATTTTAGATCATTTGTTTGCCTTAATCAAAGTGTGTCAGTCCAAAAAAGTATTTATAATTGGTGTATAGCCATCTTACATATAAATGTCTATGCGTGGAAGTGTGTGTGTCTGTCAAGCAGTAAGTGAGAGATGGAGTCGGGGTAAGGGCTCCACCTCCAAGAAAACAGAAACTCGCTTAGCCGCTAATACATAAGCGGGGCCAGCACGTCCTCATAGCATCAGATTCCTGACTTTAAAACCCATATCAAGTCATTGTTTCCATGGAATGTGTATATTCTCCTATTATCTGCATTGTTTTTTCTTTAGGTATTAGAGTTATCCTCCCACATTCCAAGCAGCGTTAACTCTAAATGTAAATCCACATGGATGTGTGCATGAGTGCAATCTGCAATGAACTGCCGTCCACTTTATGCTTGATGATACACACTGTGAAATGATAGGACAGACACAGGAAGAGGTTTGGGGGCAGCCGCCCATATATTTGAATTAGGCTGCAAAAAATTGAAAGGTTGGTTCCATAGAACAGGTCTCGACAGACTTCAGTCCAACAATAGAACAATCATAATAGGCAAAGACGGTGGTTTTAAAGCCGGGCAGGGGAAGTGATGTCATCGGGGCAGGAACCGGAAATTATGTCATCGGGCTCGGGACTGGAAGTGACATCCTCAGGCCTGGAACCGGAAGTGACATCTTTGAGTCCAGGAGAAATTTCCCGTGGTTGGTCTGCCAATGAAAAAGAGGGTGGATTAGTGCACCCTGCCACCCCCTGGTCTGGCATGGAATTATCCCTTTGTGAGCCCTTCAACTGCCTCCCATGCGCACGTGTGTGACAACACATAGACTGTAGTCCCCACAACTTTAAAAGCATTCAGTAACAAATGGATCAATAGGTTGGTTTTCATCCTGACTTCATCATACTATGCTGTATACTACTTCATTGAATATAGAAAATCAATAATAGATGAAGTCCATAGCACACCATCCTGAAAATAGCACAGCCATAGTCCTAAGCAGGAATGGGAATCAGCACCTCCAAATCTGAGACCATGGTACTCAACCGGAAAAGGGTGGAGTGCCCTCTCAGGGTTGGTGGCGAGATCCTGCCCCAAGTGGAGGAGTTCAAGTATCTCGGGGTCTTGTTCACTAGTGAGGGAAGAATGGAGCGTGAGATCGACAGGCGAATCGGTGCGGCGCCCGGAGTGATGCGGGCTCTGCATCGGTCTGTCACGGTGAAAAAGGAGCTGAGCCATAATGCAAAGCTCTCAATTTACCCGTCGATCTATGTTCCTACCCTCACTTATGGTCATGAACTATGGGTAGTGACCAAAAGAACGAGATCACGAATAAAAAAGATAGGGTGAAAAGCTCAGTCATCCAGGAGGGGCTCAGAGTAGAGCCGCTGCTCCTCCGCATCGAGAGGAGTCAGATGAGGTGGCTCGGGCATCTGATCAGGAAGCCTCCCTGGTGAGGTGTTCCGGGCACGTCCAACCGGGAGGATGCCCCGGGGAAGACCCAGGACACGCTGGAGGGACTATGTCTCCCGGCAGGCCTGGGAACGCCTCGGGATTCCCCCGGAAGAGTTAGAAGAAGTGGCTGGGGAGAGGGAAGTCTGGGCATCTCTGCTCAAGCTGCTGCCCCCGTGACCTGACCTTGGATAAGTGGAAGAGGATGGATGGATGGATAGTCCTAAGCTGGAGACTCTCAAAGTTTTAGCTGTACCTTGATTCCCTGTTTATGAAAAGCATCAACGTGATTGGAGACAGCATGCCTCTTTCAAAGACTCGTACATCTGTCTTTAAAAGATCTGATTTAAAACCAAAAAATATGGAGACACAACTCTTGTTTGTGGAAATATTGCGGCTGGCTGGAATGCAATAGCAGCTTTGGCACGCCATACTTTCTCTGCAACGTTCACTCTGCCTGTTCTCCATGGTATGTAGTGTGTTCCAAGTCCTCAAAGTACATTTTAACAGATCTGGCAAAGTTCTGCGAGCTCTCAGATACCTGTACAAAGATGAAAAGAAATTAAGGCAATGAAAACAAAAATGCAAGAAGGAACAGAAAATTAGTGCGGATGAGACAAATGACAAGAGGAAGGAGGAGGAATGAATAATCGTGCTTTGCAATTTGAGTTGATCCTGCATTTTGCATTTTGATTTGGGGCAAATTAGAATCCTCTTTGTAGTTTTCATTTTGTGTGGTTTTCTTGACGCCTATGTACATCTTTCAGGCAGCATTTGTGTTTTTTTCTGTGATTCTATTTCCTACTGCTGTGTAGGCTGCTCATTAAAGGAATAGTGCTAAGGCCACACTTCACTCAGTTCTTTCATAATCAAAAATGTCACCCAGTTCTCTATTTTCAGCAAGCGTTTTCTTGTTTAATGATTCTTATAGAGCCGAATGCGACTCGAGAGCCAGAGACACATGCTGCAAAGAATTACAAAATCAACAGAAATGAAAATCCTAAATAGAGAATACCATTTGAATTACATGCTGTGTTTGCTGCCACTATTGAAGCAGAAAGGTGTACTGTAGTGGTGGTGTCTATGCAAATGTGTGAATCTGCTAACTAATCACAGCTCAGATTTTTCCAGTCATTTGTAAAGTAACAGCCAAATATATAGCACTCTTCATTTACCAAAAAATAAAAACCTTACTTTTCAGTTTCAGTGGCATGTTATCACATTTGTTTTTTTTTAAATCATAATTGCATTAAATCGTGTTAATTAAGCATTCTCCGTCCACCATTGTGGTGTGTCCCAAAAGCACTCTTTCCTTTAATACCTCGATATCCATTATGTGTTA
This sequence comes from Polypterus bichir lapradei, assembly GCA_026402145.1. Classification (NCBI taxonomy): domain Eukaryota; kingdom Metazoa; phylum Chordata; class Cladistia; order Polypteriformes; family Polypteridae; genus Polypterus; species Polypterus bichir. The sequence goes on from JANRMT010062800.1 coordinate 782,320, forward strand.
TAATGGAGGGTATGCCTAACATATATTCCTTTATTTGTAAGGTAGACAAACCATCCATCCAGTATCCAACCCACTATATCCTAATTACAGGGTCACGGGGGTCTGCTGGAGCCAATCCCAGCCAACACAGGGCGTAAGGCAGGAAAGAAACCCTGGGCAGCCACACAGGGCACGTACACACACACACACACCAAGCACACACTAGGGACAATTTATAATCGCCAATACACCTAACCTGCATGTCTTTGAATTGTGGGAGGAACCCGGAGTACCCAGAGGAAACCCACACAGACACGGGGAGAACATGCAAACTCTACGCAGGGAGGACCCGGGAAGCGAACCCAGGTCTCCTAACTGCGAGGCAGCAGCGCTACAACTGCGCCACTGTGCCGCCCACTAGACAAACCAAATGTTGCATTAGTGTTTTAGGAGGCATGTTTTACTACTTTGATAAGATCAGCAGTGCTTTGATGTTTACCTGTTCAACTTTCCCTCCACTCAAGTCTTTAGGATTGACCCAGGATGTGATATTTATAGCATGGGGGATGAAGCATGCAACAAACCAGTTTGGCAAGGATGACTGTGTTTGAACTTACATGGATCTATAAGTTATTCCCACCAGGAAGGCCATAAACTGCCTAAATAATCCAAATGGGGGTGAATTGTACCTGGTAAATGGCCAAGGAAGGGACAGGTAAACTAATTCTACTGGTCTGAAGTATGGCTGTTTATGATTGGCTTTGAATCGGAGGCCATTCTGTACCATGACGTCCCATTGGTTTGTGGTTTGTGATGAGAATAGTATAAAGTTGGTTATTTTGACTTTACCCCTCTCTCTCAGCAACTAACCATGAGGAGAAGACCTTGATGAATGAAACTCTATCTTGGCAGGCATGCATGTGGCCTGTTTCAGTACTCCATTGAAACGCTAAGTGGTAGCAAAGCAAACTAGACTGAAGATACGCCAAGAGCCGCCTATGGACCCAAGATGCACTGCTACGCACTGTAGGCTGTAACGGTGTGGTCTGCCAATATTCACATAATTTTCTGTTTCCCTAATATTTTTGGGTGTATTATCAATAATACATAACTAAATGTGTAACTTAACTCCCGCCTCTAATTAGTTGACGATACAGAAGTAGAAGTGAAAAGGGTGGAAGTGCTAAAGTACCCCGAAAACAGAGTGGTAAGCGTATGGGATTTAAGACATTTTATTAAGGTCAATATAATAAAGAATATAAAGGGGAAAGTAGGGTCACCATAAGACCCTATGAGACAAAACATGTTATTTTCAAAAACATTTACTTCCTTATATTTTTGGTGGAAGAATTGTTGACAGCAAGAGAATCAGACTGTCTTACAAAAAGAAAAAAGCCAATGTGGTTATAACAGAGAGTTGATTGAAGTGCACTGAGTGGTCACTTTATTAGATAGTCCTACCTCTAGTGAAATGGTAGTTTACCTCTTTCAACATCTTTGTTTTGGGAGTACACTAAATTAACATTATTTTGGACAAACATCTTCACACAATTCTCAGACAGTGTTGGTGTAACTATCACTTCTAACCCATTAATGGCGATATCTGATGCACTGCCAGATGGCATTAAAATGCATAGTGAGAAACCAGTTGTAATGTCTTATACTACACTACTAGCACACAGACTTATCCAGCTTAAGTGGATGAATCACAACCCACCTTCTATAACACAGTGGGTAGGAGATGTTTTAAATTATCTCAGATTTGAAAATAATATACATTCTCTTTTAGAGGATATGTCCACAACTGTGTTTAAGACATAATATTATTTTAAAATAAGCATACCCGGCCTGTGATTGACTATCTTATGCTACTAATTGTCCTTATATATTTTAATTGTTAGATGAGGCTTTTCTGCTCAAGTCTGTTTTCTTTTTTTTCTGTTTGTCTTGGGTGGGGATTGAATTTTGTTTGGCTTTTTCCCCTTTGTATTTTTTTAGTTTCTTTTGTTTTCTCTGGTTTTTGTCTGATGGTTTCATTATTAGTTTGATTGAGTAGTATGCCATTGTAATGTTCTGCTTTTCAAAAATAATATAAGAAAATTGTACATATTTTGGGTGTCCTGGGTATGATGTTAAATTGCATCCGGCCCTGCAAGTGGTCCTCCAACTTGCAGGGAAATCATGGGGGTTGGTGGCAGGATTGGCACTCCAGCAACCATAAAAAAACTTCACAAAGCTCCGAGACTACAGAAAGGACTCCTTTTTGCTCTCCGCAGGAGTGGGTCTGCTGCAGCCGCCCATAGGAAGGCTGCTCGCATTATGAAGGGGATGGGGGAAAGCCCTCGGGAGCCCCATCCCCGGAAGAGGCAAAACCATTGGAGAGACAATAGGGTCAAGTCTGTTGGGGATCAGAACTGGTGTGGTGCTGAGGCATCGCCCGCTGCACGGCAGCACTCGGAACCCAATTTGAGGTGGCCCATACGGGTGGGCACATGGAACGTCTTGGAATCATCTTCCTCTACTGTTGGAGGAGCTGCGTAAACTCTGCATTTCAGTGGTGGCACTCTCTGAGGTGCGCAGACCGGGGACTGGCCAGATCTCTGTAGGTGGATACACCTTTTATTAGTCTGGTCGGTCTGATGGCTGTCATACTTGGGGAGTAGCTGTTGCTGTAGCAGATTGGCTCCTTCTGATGGTGTCCAATGTTACTCCTTTCAACGAGCATATTATGGGACTCAGATTACAGCACTCCCTGGGTGCCTTGTCTGTTGTCTCAGTGTATGCTCTGATCACAATGAGTGATGTCTCGGTGAGGGAGACATTTTATTCGCAGCTTCACTTGGTGGTTGATGGGTGCCCGTGAGGTGACACTCCTCTGGTCATGGGTGACTTCAATGCAACCTCTGGCACTGACAGGACTGGCTATGAGGATCGTCTCGGTCCCCATGGGTCTGGTGACCGTGGTGAAAGTGGTTCCATGTTCTTTGACTTTGCAAAAGGTCAGGGGCTGCGAATCGCTGCATCCAGGTTCCAGCGCCCTGAACCGCATCGTTCGACTTGGTACTCCAATACTGGTGGTGCGGTGAAGGAGATCGATCACATCCTCACGGGCTCTTGCAAAACTGCAGGGTCTACAGAAGTGCCCAGTTTGTGAATTCTGACCACAGACTTGTTGTTGCTACTCTTAGGATCCAGCTTAGGTCCAGATCTAGGTACGACTGCCGATCCTAATGTGATGTGGGAGACCTTCTGTGACAAGACCCTGAAGGTTGCTGAGAGTTGTGTTGGTGTTACCGGTGTTCCCAGAAGGAGGTATTTCATCTCGCAGGGCACCCTGGAGATCATTGAGAGGAGTCGCAGTGCACGGCTCAATGGCAACTCTGGTCTGTACCGGGAACTGAGAAGGTCGGCTGCGAGGGCTCTGAGGGCAGATAAAGAGATGTTTGTTAGAGGAATCTGTGAGCAAGTGACACACCATCTGTGGTCTAGCAACCCACGTCCTGCTTACAGAGGAATCGAAGCATTATGCACATTTAAATCTGTTCCTCGGAGAGTCGCAGTCAGGGCAGCTGATGGAACGGTCCCTAGGGATGACACTACAGTTGTGATCCTCTGGGCTGGCTACTTTGAGAAGTTGTTTAAAGCTAATCCTTCGGCTAGGACATTGGATATCTCTGGGTCCACGGTTCTTGGGGCCGATCCTCCAATTAGCTGTGAACCAGCCAATCTCACTGAGATTGCACAGGTGGTGAACCAGCTGAGGGAGGGAAAGGCTGCAGGGATCTGTGGTATCCAGGGTGAACTTCTCCAGTGTGTCCTCCTTGCATTGCAAGCAATCTTTGCTTTCATTTGGGAGACTGGTATCATCCCAACTGACTGGAAAACGGGACTTGTCGTCCCTATCTGGAAAGGGAAGGGTGATCGCCTGGATTGTAGCAACTACACGAGGATAACACTGCTCTCAGTGCTGGGTAAGGTCCTTGCTAGGGTCGTCCTCAATAGGATCCATGATCACTTGCTCACCTACCAGCGACAAGAACAGTCTGATTTTACAAACTAAGAAGTCTACCATCGACTGCACCCTGGCACTGAGGGTTCTCATGGAGCGCAAACGTGAATATCGGCAGAGTTTCTTTGAAGCCTTTGTCGATTTTCGCAAAGCGTTCCACTCAGTTAACCGAGCTACCCTGTGGGACATCCTGAGGGTTTGCGGGATCCCCTCGAGGTTGCTGGATATCATGGCTGGCCTGTACACTGGTACTGTGAGTGCTGTGCAGAGTGGAGGCAGGACTTCTGCGTTTTCCCCACTTGATTCTGGGGCTCGCCAGGAGTGTGTTCTTGCTCCTACTCTGTTCAATGCTTGTATGGACTGGGTGTTGGGCAAGGTTGTGGGGTCCAGCAGCTGTGGGGCATCTGTTGGTGAAGAAAGATTCACGGATCTTGACTTTGCTGATGATGCTATGATCTTCACAGAGTCAATGGAGGCTCTGTTCGGGGCACTCGAAAGACTGAGTGAGGAGTCTGAGTGTCTGGGCTTGCAAGTGTCCTGGATAAAAACCAACGTCCAGGCCTTTAATGACCTCTTGGGCACAGCCATCAACAGTGTGTCTGTTTGCGGAGACAGTGTCGACCTTGTTGAGAGGTTTATCATGTCTCTGGTGACTCTTTCTATGAAGTCAGTAGACGGATTGGGAGAGCATGGGGGATCATGAGGTCTCTGGAAAGGGGTGTGTGGCACTCCCGATATCTGTGCAAAAGGACAAAGGTCCAAGTCTTTAGAGTCCTGGTGCTTCCTGTCTTGCTATATGGTTGGGAGACATGAACGCTATTCAGTGACCTGAGACGAAGACTGGACTCCTTTGGTACTATGTCTCTCCGGAAAATCCTTGGGTACCGTTGGTTTGACTTTGTGTTGAGTCCCGAATGAGGGACATTAGCTGCATTGCGAGGGAGTGTCAGTTACAGCACTACGGCTATGTGGCGCGTTTACCCAAGGGCGATTCAGCTCGTAAGATCCTCATTATTGGGGACCTGAGTGGCTGGACCAGGCCAAGGGGTCGCCCACGTAACACCCAGCTGTGGCAGATAGAGGGTAATTTCCGGAGGGTGGGACTGGACCGCGTGTCTGCCTGGGGGGTTGGTAACCGGGACCCTGAGTTGTTTCGTCATGTAGTAGGTGCGGCAACGCACTGTACCAGTGCATGCTCCCCAGCTTGACTTGACTTGATATATATTTTGGACAGAAGGACAAATGCAGCTTCAAAAATTCGGGGACCAGCCTGGTACTCCCTATTTAAGTAACATATTCTTTGTACAAAATATATGGCCCCTGCTGTTAACAGATACAGAGCCTGCTTAGTGAAATGAACCTCTGCAGTTCTCTCTGGGTTTCTTCCAAAGTGGCCCAAACAAAAGACACTGACTTCTGTGGAACTTTATATATCCCTCAGCCACAGTCGGGAAAGGGCTTGGGAGGACTACGGAGTGGGGTCAGCCCTTCTCTGCCTGCGGTCCTTTGGAGCTGCAGAAGAAAAGACAAGGTCATTACGAGGTCTTGGTGGTATTGCTGACCTTATCAGAGTTTTGTAGGTGCTCCCTATGTACATGTTTCTGAAAATATATACAGCATGATAAAAAGCAGATACAGATAAGACACACTTGTAGTGGACACGTTTACTAGATACACCTACCTGATAGTGAGATGGTTCCCCATTGGTACTCAGAACAATCTGACTCAGCTAGTTATTGAATTAAATGGAAGTTAAAATGGGGATGCTGGTCTTTGTTGCCTCCAGTGTGTACCTATTGTCACACAAATGTGCATGTGTATCTACATATACTGTAAATGTAGTCAAACACACAGTAAAATATCCCACTGATAAACTGAACCTAAAGCTCTTCAGTGGCCCAGGGTGCTGAATATCACCTTGTCAGTCTGTCTTATAGTTTTTTACACAAGAGTACCTTCACTTCGTCTATGTGGTGCTAGCTGTGTTAACTCACTTAGCTTTCTGTAACAGCACCCATTGCCTCATCCCTAAAGATGGTAGTCTGTTCTAATTACAACTTTAATTAGGTTCATGCAAATTTCTTAGGCTTTTTCTCCACAAGAACACGGGAGCATAACTTGTCAACTAAATGTTTTCTATTAACTAAACTGAAGTTATCTATTTTAATACATTCTTATTTATCATGGAAACATGGTGAAGTGTTCCGTGTTTTCCCGGACATATAAGCAAGAAATTCTTACTATATAATTTCTTCAATTAATTGGTCCACCTAAGTGTCTCACTCTGTCATCCAAGCTAAGATCATGCCACACCAGGAAAGTGGGGATTGTTTGGAGGCAAACCACTTAATCAAGTGATAACAAAGAAAAAGGGCATTGTCTAAGACAAACCGAAAGAACAGGAGTTTCAGGTATCTTAAAGTGCAGCTCACTTTTTAATATACCTGAAATTCATTGCCAGATATCTCAAAATATGTTCCTTTAGATTTTAAAATATATGTGATACATTTGTACATATCTCAGATGTCCTTGAGATATCTTGAAGTGCATTTTCAAATATCTCCCAACCTGTCTAATCCACTCCATTAGTGTTTCTTTTTAACAGCTTTACTTTGAATAATAAATATACAAATAAATAATAAATACGCAAAGAAAAACACATCACAGACCAAACTGCAACTTTTTAATTTCAAATAAAAACTTGAAAGTGAATGTTAGAGGTTCTTCAGTCTCTTCATTGCACGTCACAACAGCACATACTTACCGTATATTTTCTGGAGCTGAAGTGCTCAATTAGGTCACCATACAGCAGCTTCTGTGTCAGGTCTGAGTTGAGGCTGATGATAGCCGAGCTGCTTACATGTCATTGTGCCCTCAGGTATGTCTTGATGAGCTTCACTTTTGAAAAACTCAGCAGATGCAACTATAACTGGGAGGGTTGCTGCAATCCAGAGGGCAAACCATAGATTTGGACTTCAGTGGTATTTAATGGCAATAACATACCAATTGATTTGTTTCTGTTATAAATTAAGGCCTAATTAATACTACTATACTACTACTGCTACTGTTAATAATAATAATGATCCAGGGTCTCAATGTGCCGTTACTCTTTGTTACTTTATATAGCCAGGCACTTGTGATACAGTATGTGACACAACAAGAACAAAAGCAATAATTTTAATACTTCTAGTACTAGTACTACTATTGCTACTTAATGTGCTTAATAAAGTTACTTAATATGGGGTCAAAATGTGGTTGAATATTTAGATATTTAAAAAATGAACATGTGAATATATCACCCACACTTATGAATTTAACTAAACTTCGTTTCGTTTTTCCAATGACAAGGATTAGCAATAAGGCCTTCACTACATCAGTAATGTTAGCTACCAGTAAAATTAACCAACAATTGAAGTTAGACTGAGCTAATTGTTCTTTTTATGTGTCAAAGTTGCTTATGTGGTGCTTTCCCGCGTTCAGCCAATAACTAACTAGTAAGGAAGAGAGCCACCCATGGGTGTTTGTGAGGTTTACAAACATGTCCTCAATTCAACAACATTCTGAGCACTTCATATCTCAAATGCTGCTAGCAGCCTTTAACAATGTGTATAGGTCCTGAGGTCTACATGATTGTAATAAGTAATCCTTAACCACATACAGTTAGGTGCATAAATATTTGGACATAGACAACTTTTTTCTAATTTTGGTTCTGTACATTACCACAATGAATTTTAAATGAAACAACTCAGATGCAGTTGAAGTGCAGACTTTCAGCTTTAATTCAGTGGGTTGAACAAAACGATTGCATAAAAATGTGAGGCAACTAAAGCATTTTTTTAACACAATCCCTTCATTTCAGGGGCTCAAAAGTAATTGGACAATTGACTCAAAGGCTATTTCATGGGCAGGTGCTGTCAAGTCTGTCGTTATGTCATTATCAATTAAGCAGATAAAAGGCCTGGAGTTGATTTGAGGTGTGGTGCTTGCATGTGGAAGATTTTGCTGTGAACAAACAACATGCGGTCAAAGGAGCTCTCCATGCAGGTGAAAGAAGCCATCCTTAAGCTGCGAAAACAGAAAAAACCCATCTGAGAAATTGCTACAATATTATGAGTGGCAGAATCTACAGTTTGATACATCCTGAGAAAGATAGCAAGTGTGAGCGCTGAAGTCGAAAAACAACGGAAAAACTTAAACCCAATTAAAGTAAATATAATTTCTTTATTCTTAATTCTTGGTGAGTAGAGAGAATGTGAGACTGCCTCTTTCCAACTCAGTCAACTGATTTGGATTTTGGCAGAATAAATAAACTAAACCCGTTCTCTCTTTTATATCCTAGAAAAGAAAAAAAAAAAAACCTAGCAGTTCATTCTGAGGTTATACATAGATTAAGGTTAAATCTTAATTTATGACATACTGGAATGTCCTAAGACATGAAATAAACAGCCATTTGCATTCCTAAGGAATACACCCTTCTATGTATACACACTTAGAATCAATTTAAACATTCTTATAGTCCAAAGATCTGACATTCTTCACGGGGTCTTCTGATAGTATCAGAGGTCAACCTTTCCTCATAAAGGAATGCAAGTTAATGTTTTAAGTTTTTCTTTCTCAGTTCTCCCCTTTTGCACAAAATGTGCACATGAGAATGATCAGACCCAATCATCGGGAATAATATCATCATATTCAGAAGAGGGAGAAAGTTCTGAAAGCAAAGGGTTGTAATCAGGGTTTTGGGAATTGTCAGCATGACGAAAACAGGCTTTTGTGAGAGAGGTGTCAATAAGCCTCTGAAGAAGGCCACGAATACAGGGAATGAGGCAGCAACCACAAATAACCATGATTGCAAGGGAAATAAGGACAGTGGTGAAAATAGTTTTACACCATCCGGCCCAAATTCCGAACCACCGTTCAAATAGTTCATCAAGGGGATTGGAGATACCAGAATTTTCTGCAAGTTCTACAGAAAGGGCAGTAAGACCAGCAAGTGCACGAGATACTGAGCCATCAGGAGCAGTGTTATTAGGGATGAAGGTACAGCAAATGTCCCCAAACATGGCACATACACCGCCTTTCTCAGCTAAAAGCATATCAAGTGCTATCCGGTTTTGCCAGGTCATGAGAGAAGTTTTGTCTAGTTGTTCATGGATGCCCTCGATGGCTTCACGAGTAAAATTTAGAAATCGCTGTTGATTGTAATAGAGATAATTTATCCAATCTACATTTTTATTTATTGTTGACCACCAGAATATAATTGATTCAAATCCAGCGGCCACTTGATCACGTGCTTTGTATTGGTTTGGAACTCCTCTGGGGATTCCGATACCATCTATATATACATTAGAATCAAACATTTCAAGGGTAGAACGACGTTTCCGGGATTTACCTGGACGAACTGACTCAGAAGAGTGAAGAGGTAAGAGGTAGAAAGGCATAAGTAATTGGATTAGGGCACAACGGCCACTCCAGTCAGGGGGAAGGATTGAAAGTAACATGTTCTTTTTACACATCCACCATATATCAGCATGTGGGGAATTATGGGAGGAAAACCAGGAATGAGAAATATTTTTATGAGTGCTTGAGCCAAGGGACATATTATAGGTCTGATGACACCATTCAGGTGGTAATTTACCAACGAAGTTCAAGGAATCAGGCCCGTTTCGCGAAAAGCAAGTATAATTGGCCTTATATGAACGGTACATTGGCGGGGTCATGGGGGGAAAAGGAGGAAAAAGATGATGTAGAGATGTACATAAGGGGTCCTTAGGGGGAGTCGGGGAGGAAAATAGCTGCAACACACAACAGAGACCTGCAGGGTGTAATAGGTCTGTTAAAGGGAAAGGGGTAGTGGCTAGATGTGGTCGGGCCATAGCACAGGCATAACAATTTGATTGGTTCACCTGTTTAGCAGAGTAAATTACCCACTGAAGCCATCGATTCTGGTCCCCATAACCAGTCTCAACTGCGAAAGTAGAAGACAAGGAGGTAATATTTAAATACTGCACAGGGTGCGATGGAGAGTCATCAGGAAGGACAGTGGTAGGAAAGGTTAAGGAGGTAGGAGTGACAGAATCGGGTCTTGTGGCTGTGACACGAATAATGAATTTCCCAAGAGGATCTTTTCCAGAGACATCTGCCCCTAATATGTAAATACCCCCATCATAGGGTGACGGATCTTTTAAAGTGATAATTAACGGGTTACAATTATCATGTGAACACGTTCTGCTAGTATGTCCCTTAATAATAGAGAACCTTGTCTTGAGATCATGTTGCTGAGCCTTCCAGGGCTGATAACCCCAGTCATAGGTACCTGTATTTGCAAATACCCACTGCCATTTTTCACAATTACTGCCATAATGAGTGGAGACAGTAGTCACACACACATATTTTTCAGCCCTAGTCCATTGTTCATGGCTGCCGGTTCCACAAGGAGCAACAGTACAAAAGTCAATCTGGAGTGAGGTAGTTTTCCCTACTTGGAAAGTTAGTGTGGGAAGGTCCCCATAAGTTCGTTGTCCCATGTTCAAGGGGACAGAAAAAATTATTAATAATAGAACTAAGAATGCCATTCTTTGCAATGTGAGACGTGGATCCAGGCAGGAAGTCCTTCGACTTTAACAGCGTGAGGTGTAGATAATAGCACCTGGAATGGTCCCCTCCAGCGAGGTTGATGCCAATGTTTACTTCGGGTGTCTCTGACCAGTATCCAGGTTCCAAGGGGGATCTGGAACTCCGTTGGTGGAGGACCGGTCCGCCAAGCCTTGTTAACTTGTTCGTGGACTTCCTTCAGGGAGGCTCGGAGACCTGCAAGACTAGAGAGAAGATCATTGTCTACAGTATGCAGAGTAACATTTCCGATAACCATGCCAACGGGCATGGGGCGTCCAGTTAAAATTTCGAATGGTGACAGTCCCAACTGCTGATGTGTTCTTCCTCTCAACCCCATCAAGGCCAGGGGTAGAGCATCTGGCCAGGTTAAGTTTGTCTGCTCACAGATTTTTGCCAATTTTGATTTTAAGGTACCATTGCACCTTTCTACAATACCTCCACTTTGGGGATGGTATTTGCAGTAATGATGCACATTTATCTGGAGCCAAGTAGTCAGCTCATTTATTACAGAATTCACAAAATGGGTACCATTATCGGTCTGCAGTTTCTGTGGTATTCCCCATCTTGGAATAATTTCTTTTATTAGAGCTTTAGCCACGGTTTTGGCATCTGCATGTTTAGAAGGGAAAGCTTCCACCCATCGGGAGAACACATCAA
>JANRMT010062800.1:793676-817475 GCA_026402145.1 Polypterus bichir lapradei
ATCAACAATTACCAAGCAATAACGATAGCCTTTAGACGGTGTTAACTCAATGAAATCCATTTGCAGGTGTTCAAAGAGACCCATTGGGTTAGGCGTGACGGCGGGGCTTACCTGAGTACCTTTACCTATATTAAACCTTTGGCATAGTGCACATCGTCGGCAGAATTGTTCAGCATATGTAGAGAACCCTGTGGTTTCCCAATGCCGCTCGACATCCTGAGTCATAGTCTCTTTTCCTGCATGATCCAGGCCGTGTGCGATTTTTGCCATTCCTGGAAAAGAAGCTTTTGGGAGGAAAGGTTTGTTAGTTTGCTTATGGGTCCAGACCCCAGCAGAGAGGGATCCTTCTCGGGACCACTTTATCCTTTCTTGATCAGTGGCAGCGCTCTGTAAAGAAATAATTTGATTATCAGGGTCTTTGTCATCCTTCTGTTGGAATAAAGAGACTGGTGTAATATTATAAGCGGCCTGTTTAGCAAAATGGTCAGCCAGTTCATTTCCTTGGCTGACTGGGTTTTGTTTCCCAGTATGGGCTTGGCATTTAACTATTGCCAGTTTTGATGGTTCTGTTATAGCTTCGAGAAGGGATTCCACTAATTTCTGGTGTTGTATGGGTTTACCAGTACTGGTTTTGAATCCCCTTAATTTCCATAATGCCCCATGATCATGGCAGACTCCAAAGGCGTATCTGGAATCTGTGTAAATAGTTATGACCTTTCCTTTGGACAACTGGCAAGCTCGGGTGAGAGCTATTAACTCAGCTGCTTGTGCACTTAAATTTGAAGAGATTCGATTTGCTTCAAGTAAGTGATCTCCTTTGACCACTGCATAACTGGTGGAGAGTGTCCCATCGTCCAATCTCAAGGAACAACCGTCCACATAAAGTACCTCTCCTGTTTCTAGTGGAGTTTCCTGGAGATCCGGCCTGGGTTTCAGAACCTTTGTTATTTCATTATGGCAGTTGTGTGGTTCCCCCTCTCCCGCAATGGGAAGTAGGGTAGCCGGATTCAGAGTTGAGCATCTTTCAATAGTGACATTTGACAGGGTACAGAGTACATTTTGATAATGTATTGCCCTTGCAGTAGTGAGGTGTGAGGTTTTGGCCTGGACTAAGATGGAGTGAACAGCGTGAGGCACTTTCACTGTCAGGGGACTCATGAGCACAATATCCGTGCTTGCCAGCACAGCCTCCGTTGTTGCTGCAACTGCTCTAAGACAAGTCGGAAGTCCTGCAGCCACTGGATCTAGTTTTTTTGAAAAATAAGCTACTGGCCTCTGTTTTTCTCCATGGAGCTGTGTTAATACTGCATTCATATATCCCCCCTTTTCGTCCACGAAGAGAGTGAATGGACGAGAATAGTCAGGTAGGCCTAAAGCAGGCGCAGACAGTAATGCACTTTTTAAATCACACAGAGCCTTCTCAGCCTGCTCATTCCACTGTACACGGCCTGTAAGAGGAAGGTCGACAGTGTTAGCTAGAATTTGTAATGGCTGTGCTCTTTCGGAAAAATTTAGGATCCAATGTCGACAATAACCAAGAATGCCTAATATAGACATAACCTGTTGCTTTGTGACCGGTCTGGGAAGATTTTGGATGGTGGTTATGCGGTCTTTTGACAGAGCTCTGGTACCACAAGTGATGTCATGCCCCAAGTACTTGACAGTGGTTTTAATTAGCTGCAGCTTTGCTTTAGAGACTTTGTGGCCATTTTCCGCAAGATATCTTAATAATAATTCCGTATCTTGCACGCATGCTTCCTCTGTTTCACTACAGAGCAATAAGTCGTCAACGTACTGTATTAATACACTTCCCCTGGTAGGCCAGAAGCCTTCCAGGTTTTGAGCAAGCGCCTGTCCGTATATACAAGGAGCTTCCGTATAACCTTGTGGCATAACGGTCCAGGTCCAGCGGCGATTTTGAAAAGTAAAAGCAAACCAGAATTGCGAATCAACGTGTACAGGAATAGAAAAGAAAGCATTTGCAAGGTCAATAACGGAGAAATAACATGCAGAAGGAGGGATTGTAGACAAAATAGTGGAAGGATTAGGTACAATCGGTGCTCTAGGAAAGATAGCAGAATTGACTTGTCTGAGGTCTTGGACGAAACGCCAAGATCCATCCGCTTTCTTTATTGGCAGAATGGGAGAGTTAACAGGAGAATACTGAATAGGTATTATAGCTCCCCGTTCAACTAAGTCTTTGTGTACAGCAGCAATTCCGAGTTCAGCCTCGGGAGAAAGAGGATATTGTGCACGACGAGGACGGAAGGATGACTTTGGGAAGACCACTAAGGGTTCACAATTTGTGATTCTGCCAAAATCGTTTTTTCCCTGAGACCACAAAATGTCAGGAATTGTAGATAGCCAAGGTAAAGAGTCTCTTTGCAAGGAATACAGAGAAGGAGACGGGTGACAGAGGGAACGAACGACTGGCAGGTTGATTTGGATTATCACCTTAGTAACCAGGTGATCAAGGGTGACAAAAATTCCTGGTGCGATGTATGTCCAATCAGTCCTATTTTGACATTGTTCAACCCAGTCCCCAATTTCTACCCAATGAGCAGTGTTAGATTTTGCCAGGGGAACATGGGGGACTGCACCTTCTAAATAAAAATTGTTTTGTAAGTGTGTAAGATGAACTGAAGCAGCAGCTTTAGTGGGAGAGATGAAAATACAAGGGATGTGAAGACTCTCTGGACAAGGGGCTGAGGAGAGAAAGGATTCAAACCAAGGGATATCAACTTCAGTGTGGAAATATTGGGCAGTGCAGTGAAGAGTGTCAGGGACTTGGAGGTGGGGAAAATTACAGGACGGGAAAGCATGGAGGGCATTAAGAAGGAGTATTTGTGGGGAAATGTTTAGGGTCCAGGCAGCAAAAGAAGGTTGAGGGGGTCGGAGAGTTTGGCACAGGAGCTTAGGAATGGAGCAATAGAATCCTTGTTCAGATAAGGAGATTGACACAGACAATTTAGTCATGAGATCTCTTCCTAATAAGTTAACTGGACACAGATGATTTAACAGGAATCGATGCGTCAAAATCAGTGGACAGTTGAACTTGAAGAGGCTTGGATACTGATAAAGTATGAGGTTGTCCTGAGGCAGTGAGGACCTTCACAGTGTCTTTCGAGGCAGGGACCTCCAACAGCGATAAAGTTGAGCGGGTAGCTCCAGTGTCCACAAGAAAAACAGTTTCCTTGCCATTTACTATCAAAGTTAGTAAAGGGTCTGCATCAGCATGACGGGTGAGCAAGGGAAACTGGGAAAAATGGCTGGGGGTCCCTGCTAATTCCTATGACCAGGGAATATCACTGGGTTCCGGGAGTGGAAGTGGTGGAGGTGAACGCTTGTTTGGGCAATTACGTCTGAAATGGCCAGCTTCACCGCAGTTGTAGCAGGTGTATGGTGTGTGAAACTGTTCTGTTGATTTAGGTATCTGGGTGAACTGGTCAGTAGGCATGGAGGGCTGAAGCCTTCTTCCCTTTCCACTTCCTCTCCATCTGAAGGAGTTGCCGCGACCACGACCTTGAAATCCTCTGCCCCACCCGTTCCCCCGGTGTAATATTGCAGCTGTGCCGCTATCAATTTAGTTTGCGTATCCGATTCTTTCTGTTTAGATTGTCTCTCAGCATGCTCAGCATGGCGTTTCACTTCCTCAAAAGTAGCACTTTCCCAGCCTATGCAAGACGTTCTGACTTTATTCTGTATGTCGCTTCTTAAACCCGAGACAAAAGGGGGAACGGCAGCGCGGTTTCGATCTTTGTTCTCTCGCAAACCAGAATGATTAGCCATCAGGTCTTGAATTCTATGGGCCCATTCATCAACCGTCTCATCTTTCCGCTGCTTGGCAGCTGATTTAAGTGACCAATCTGATCCCTTTTTATATTTTCCTGCAATTGCAGTCTTTAATAATTCCCATTGTTCTAAAAATTGGGGCTCCTGATTATCACGATTCAAGGATTCATCCCATCTCCAAGCATTTCCATCCCCTCTGGTTCCGTGATTCACTGTTGCCCAGGAGGTGCCTAGCTTTCGGCGCAGCACCTGCGTCCACTCCGCAGCATTTGGTTTATACATGTCATCCAGCTGCTGAAGTGATTCAACAAATTTTAAGCCGCCGACTCCCTTTGGATCTGGCAGTTCTGACACCACATCTTTTAATTCTTGGATGTCCCAATTTCGATGTATCATAACAATGGTGGGATTATTAGCTCCCGCGGGTTGATTGGGGTTGTGTCTGGGGTTTGGGACTTGTATTAAAGGACATGAAAATTCGGCTCCAGAATTCTGCGGCTTTAGGGAAATAAAGTTGCATCCCAATCGGGGGTTTTGGTGTGATTGTAATGTTCGGCTTCTTGTATGGCTAGAAATAGGGGATTGGAGTGAAGCATGTGGCTGGGATTTAGTATTGTCTCCAAGCCGGGCGCCTCGGTCTTCGTCATCCGGGTCTGAATGAGAAGACGAGTCATAGTGAAGCTGTGAATCTGCTCCGGGTAAATCATCGGCTACAAGAGGAGCTGGTGGGGCATTTGGAGCAGGAGGAAGAGGTGGTAGGGGTTGATAAGGAGGTGGGGTGTGAATGATTGGGTAAAGGGGATTCTTTTTATCCGATTTCTTTCGCCTATTTTCTGGCTCTGTCTTATTCTTTTGTAATGCTAGTAACATCTCTTCTTTTTCTTTTCGGGTCTTAATTTCAGCAGAAAGTGTCTCATTGCGCTTCCGCATCGCCTCAATTGCTCGATCTTTAATTACTAGTTCCCATCTATCAAACATATCCATCCTATAGGGACCCATTTTCCAGCAGCTTTGCATGTTTCTACAGAGGATTTTTCTAATTTCTTGTATTTCGAAAATATCCCCAGTTCCCTCAACTGGCCATCTACCACTGCTTTGTTTATTCCATTTCTTACACGCTTTTTTAAAGTCTAGCCCTGTTGTCTTTTCCACTAATTTTCTAGGTGATCCTCCCTTCGGACCCATACTGGGGTGTGGTAAGTCTTCCGAAAACAATCCTTCCAACAAAGACTTTTGAGTCCCTAAAGGGATCTTAACTTGTTTACTATTTGTTTTTCCCATTTTTTGGATAGCACTAATACTACGAAGTATAAAATTACAGCCCCTGCGGTTTTCTGCCTCCAGTCCCTTCCGTTTCCCGGATCACTATCTGCTGTTTCGTGGCTTTAGCGGACTAACAGTTTTGTTGACCACTGAGTCTGGGGCTTTGACAGTTCGGTGCCAACCCCTTTTCCAGTCGTCTAACAGCTAGTTATCGCTTATGGTATCCACAGCAGATTAACCCGTTGGAGCAGGATTATGACCAGACTATAGAGGCAAAAGAGTCTCGCCCTCCCGCAACAGTGCTTTGTTGTCCCGCCCGTGAGGTGTTTTCCCTTTTATCTATTCTTCCCACTCCCTGCCTTTTATTTATTTTTCCGAGCCGGTATAAGACTCCGTCCTATTTCAGGAAGCGTACCAACTAAACCTTCTCAACACCTCACTTATTCGGCGCCCAGATCAAAAAGTACTCCTTTTCTAGTTTTCTGTTCTTCCACCCCTCCTTTCCTTTAATATTTCTTTCAATTCCAAGGGGCGTACTCACTAACTATTCTGGCACTTTTTATTTCCGTCCGGAAGCGCCTTAATCGGCTAAGTCTATCTTTCCCAGTTAAGAAAACCCCAGGTACTCACCAAGAATTTTCCTCCCGTCCGGAAGTTCCCAGTTCACTCGACTTTCAGGAAGAATCAGAGGAAGTCAAGGATTCCCCATGCAGGAGTCGCCCGAGGCAGGCCAGTCCTAACTTTTTCCAGATCTAGTCCTCCCGACCCGGCCGGTGTCGGTCCTTTTACCGGTCCTCTGGACGATCCCGCTCAAGGAGTCGCTTGGCCGTCTCTGCCCCACGTTGGGCGCCAAAACTGTGAGCGCTGAAGTCGAAAAACAACGGAAAAACTTAAACCCAATTAAAGTAAATATAATTTCTTTATTCTTAATTCTTGGTGAGTAGAGAGAATGTGAGACTGCCTCTTTCCAACTCAGTCAACTGATTTAGATTTTGGCAGAATAAATAAACTAAACCCGTTCTCTCTTTTATATCCTAGAAAAGAAAAAAAAAAAAACCTAGCAGTTCATTCTGAGGTTATACATAGATTAAGGTTAAATCTTAATTTATGACATACTGGAATGTCCTAAGACATGAAATAAACAGCCATTTGCATTCCTAAGGAATACACCCTTCTATGTATACACACTTAGAATCAATTTAAACATTCTTATAGTCCAAAGATCTGACATTCTTCACGGGGTCTTCTGATAGTATCAGAGGTCAACCTTTCCTCATAAAGGAATGCAAGTTAATGTTTTAAGTTTTTCTTTCTCACAAGCACTGGTGAACTCAGCAACGCAAAAAGACCTGGACGTCCACGGAAGACAACAGTGGTGGATGATCGCAGAATTATTTCCACGGTGAAGAGAAACCCCTTCACAACAGCCAACCAAGTGAACAACACTCTCCAGGGGGTAGGCGTATCGATAACCAAGTCTACCATAAATAGAAGACTGCATGAAAGTAAATACAGAGGGTGTACTGAAAGTTGCAAGCCACTCATAAGCCTCAAGAATAGATTGGACTTTTCTAAAGAACATCTTAAAAAGTCAGCACAGTTCTGGAAAAACATTCTTTGGACAGATGAAACCAAGATCAACCTCTACCAGAATGATGGCAAGAAAAAAGCATGGAGAAGGCGTGGAGCAGCTCATTATCCAAAGCATACCACATCATCTGTAAAACACGGTGGAGGAAGCGTGATAGCTTGGGCGTGCATGGCTGCCAGTGGCACTGGGACACTAGTGTTTATTGATGATGTGACAAAGGACAGAAGCAGCCGAATGAATTCTGAGGTGTTCAGAGACATACTGTCTGCTCAAATCCAGCTAAATGCAGTCAAATTGATTGGGCGGTGTTGCATGATACAGATGGACAATGACCCAAAACATACAGCCAAAGCAACCCAGGAGTTTATTAAATCAAAGAAGTGGAAAATTCTTGAATGGCCAAGTCAGTCACCTGATCTTAACCCAACTGAGCATGCATTTCACTTGTTGAAGACTAAACTTCGGACAGAAAGGCCCACAAAAAAACAGCAACTGAAAGCCGCTGCAGTAAAGGCCTGACAGAGCATTAAAAAGGAGGAAACCCAGCATCTGGTGATGTCCATGAGTTCAAGACTTCAGGTTGTCATTGCCAGCAAATGGTTTTCAACCAAGTATTAGAAATTATCATTTTATTTACAGTTATGTAATTTGTCCAATTACTTTTGAGCCCCTGAAATAAAGGGATTTTGTTAAAAAAATGCTTTAGTTGCCTCACATTTTTATGCAATCATTTTGTTCAACCCACTGAATTAAAGCTGAAAGTCTACACTTCAACTGCATCTGAGTTGTTTCATTCAAAATTCATTGTGGTAATGTACAGAACCAAAACTAGAAAAATGTTGTCTCTGTCCAAATATTTATGAACCTAACTGTATCTGATAGGTACTACAACATCAGATAATACCTGTTAAACAGCATATATCAAAATGATTACACATAAAACTATTGTGACTCCATTGTTACCCCAGTAAACTGCCAGCTTTAGTGTTTTGTCAGTTGATGTAACGTTAGCTGGCTTACAGGGAGTTAGACATATTTAGATTTCTGAAACACACCTGAAAGTGCAGCACAAGCTGGTTTTTCATGCTTTTTTCTTTTCTTTTATGTGCTCCTGGCCATCTCTCTGCTCATCATTGGAATATATCATAATAGATGACTATCAGTGAAGTTAATCTGACAAATAATAAAATAGCAATAACCCGTAATAGAGTAACAAACTGTGGACCTCCAGAGATCTGCTCAGTGATGTCATGCAATTATGTTAGGTTACAATATGGTTAGGATTAGGGTAGTGGGATGATTATCTGACTCAAATCAAGTAAATCAAGTGATGAAAACATGCAATCCAATTGGCTGTCCAGCAGAGCTCCTGAATCTTAGGGATGAGTAGGTCTGTGTAGCCCCCCAAACAACACACTCCTTACCATTGGTCCGTAGATCCTGGACCCCTTGCACAGAGTGTAATTTGAGTATAGGAAGACATTTCAGACGACTACTGAACCTGACACAGAGGTGACATTGATCAGATGGAAAAAATGGCAAGATACATACTGTACCTTGTGGTCTGAATATTATGAATTGTATTTCTCAAGAACAACACCAAGAAGGGATGCTCACAGGAAAAAGTGTATTAATTTATTAATGCTACATTTTTATGCTGAGTCAACTCATTATTAGTTACACAACTCAATCAGTAGCAGCATATTATCTGTTTAAAGTATTTAGACAGACATCAATGGCATTTGTGTGTGTCTGGATGTGCACTTCAGACAGGAGTATGGAGAGGATGGTGGTTGCCCCTCTACGCTCTTTATCTCTATTACATGTATTCTTATTCAGATGCACTGATATCCCTAATCATTCATTCATTGGCTTTCCAGACCCACTTATCACAATACAACATTGAGCAGCACAAGGTACAACGTAGGAATCAACATCGGACAAAGCACACTAACTCAGTCAGGGCCAGTTCCAAGTCAGACCTAACCTTCACGTGTTTGTAGTTAAAACAAAAGAGCCTTGTCATCATTTCTGTAAGCCAGGCTCCTGCAGAATTGTAAAAAGGTTGAGCTGTCAGCCTGCTTCTCTGCAAACACTTCTTCAAAGCCCACTATCACACCACACTATAAATATATAAAAGCGTAAGCTCCAAGAGCCAACTTGAGAAAAGAGTGTGAAGGGGAGAATGTAAATAGAGGCTGGGATTGATGTGCATTGGCAGGGAAACTGCAGACACCTGTGAACTTTATCGATTCTCTTATCTCACATTATTTTCGTGTCACTTCTAGCCTTTAGAAATAGCATCACTCCCTTAAAATGCTGTCAAAACAGACGATGCTCCGTGCTAAATCTAAATCCATAGACAGACAACATACCATATTGATGCTCTTTCAAAAATATTTTAAAATTTTTTCCTCACACAAAAAAAGTACAAATTATGTATTATCCCCCAGGCTATTTCTAATTTTGATAATACCTTGTACAGTATATGCACATTCATAAAAATATTTACCACCACAGTAATGATTTAAGTAAATACAGATTTTTCAGTTCTGAAAGTCTATTTTTTTATTATATTTCTTTCATTCCACTCTTAGTTTTTGTCACTTAATCTAAAACTCATGCCATCCTTGTTAGGCACAATCTGGACTGCTGTCCCGTGTTAAGATGGCTCCTGGATTGTGTCCAGTACATTTGAGATGAGTTCTGGTGCCCTGCAACCATTCATTAGAGCATGAGTAGGCTGCATAAATGGAAAGTTTGCTTTTTACCAAGTAGAACAACATAAAATGAGTATAACTGAGGTCTTTCTTGTGTAAGCATTTGTATTTTTTGTTTATTTGGACTGCAAAGTTTGTTCTTTGAGGTAATTTGTCATGCTAAACTCTTGAACCTCTGCCATCCCAGTAGTTGCCTGACTTGCAATGTAAACAAAATGCAACTACCGTATATATTTGTGTATAAGTCGGGTCTTGAAACCCGAAAAATCAATCATAAAATCAGACCCCAACTTATACACCCGTTCAAAAATGTGACACTTACATATATATATATGTGTGTAATTTTGTTGCAGCAGTGCAGTTACCAATTTCTTTCGCCACTTCAACTATTTTCAATTTAAAACCAGCTTCATATTTTCTTCTGATTGAACTCTCCAACGTAGATACTGAATGCTCTTACGATAAAGGTGTATGAGGGTGTGAGATACAAAAAACACAAAACAGTGCAATCGTCACTTTGGAATAGTTCAGGTATTACCGTGTGGTCATGTAGGCACAATACATAGAAAAAAAAGGCAGTGTGCTCCGTAGTTACTCTCTCAGGTGGGCGTTATCATAATCTCCTTGGACCAATAGCGTGAGTTTTCCGCATTCGACTTATACGACCGACATTATAAAATGCCAGAAATTATACAGTAAAATCAAGCCCTGACTTATCCACATGAGAACTTAAATGCGAGTATATGCGGCAGTTGTATTCTCCTCAATATTATACTTGCTCTATATACAGAAATGCCTGTCTCCCAGCATGTGTTGTTAGCTAAAAATTCAAGAAGGTACTGGAACAAGTCTGCTATCTGTTCACGAATGTCTTAGTCCATCCATCTGTTCATTAATTACTGAAATTAAAAAAACACTAAGTCTACAATTTATTCTTACAACATTAGGAGTAAATCGAGAACCAGGTCTAGATGAGCCAGTCTATTGTGTTGCTTATTTTAGTCATACAGGGCCACTGTTTGAGATGTGGGAGAAAAAGTAAAGTATCCACAGGAAAACTGACATAATCATATGGAGAATACGTAAGTGTGCATGTCTCCAATATGTATACAGTCACATATCATGTTCACAGTCGACCAAGTTAAAGCTATTCATACTTACCACCACTTCTCTCACTGCTTCTATGAAAAGTGCATGGTAAAAACAACTGTTACCTGTAACCTCTTACCTCTCTCGCTACCCGTGCTGCACCCCGCATATTTCACCCATGGTACTTCTATGACAGGCTGTTCACTTAGTGGGGTTGTCTCTACTTTCAGTCTTTTGTTTCAAAGTCAGTATAACAATAATAGAGGGCTTCACAAATTTCCTCTTGTGGCCTTAAAGGGTTAGGGTTAGGGTTATGGACAATGTAGTTACTAGCAAGAAACTGAGTCAAGACTTTTAAGCTTTTACTTAAGAATTATATTTATCTAAATCAAAGCTATTAACAGCAAGTATATACAGTAGTAATACAAAAAAATCATACAACCTGGGTGTGATAAGACTTTTTGGTCCATGTACCAGGAACAAAATGGTGACAACCATTCCATTCCTGTTCTCTTCTTTTCTTTAGTCCCATCCATCCATTATCCAACCCGCTGTATCCTAACTACAAGGTCACAGGGGTCTGCTGGAGCCAATCCCAGCCAACACAGGGCGCAAGGCAGGAAACAAACCCTGGGCAGGGCGCCAACCCACCGCAGGGCACACACACACATACCAAGCACACACTAGGGACAATTCAGGATCGCCAATGCACCTAACCTGCAAGTCTTTGGACTGTGGGAGGAACACCACGCAGACACAGGAAGAACATGCAAACTCTACGCAGGGTGTACCCGGGAAGCGACCCCGGGTCTCCTAACTGCAAGGCAGCAGCGCTACCCACTGCGCCACTGTGCTGCCTTCTTTTCTTTAGTTACACAAAACATTTCCTTAATTGAAAAATCAAAAGGAAAAGATTTCTTGCTGGTATGTCCAACAGCTAAGCAGCAGCAAATAGAAAATTCCATGAAAAATGTCCATTGCAGATAGTGATGGGTTTCTTTTGCAAGCAAACTTACTTTTTTACAAAAGTGTCACAAAAGTAGCATGTGAACAGAAAAAAACTCCTTTTGAAAAATGTCTAATGAAAAGGTAGACCATCACCTAATTTCTAGTGCACATGAAACACCTGGCATACTTGTTTTTATCTTCATTATCAAAGCACACATACAATACTTTTCATCTTCTCAGAAAACACAGAAAATGTTATGGAATCATTATTATAAAGTTGAAATTATTTTGCTATGGGAATCAAAAGCTGCACTTTCTAACTAAGCAAATCACTCTGAATTCTGCTTTTCTTTTCAGTCTTCCCAGAGTGCATTGCACTGCTGTTCAACTTGACAAGACCTTTAGGCCTAAGGCTTACCATCTGAAATCTGTAGGCTGAAAAAGTACCTCTCATACAGATGAACTTCTGGAGATTTTTGTTTAGTTTGGGTATTAAGGTCTTCTTTGGAAAGGAGAACTTGTCATTATTTTATGTTTGGATTTCCTTTCTTTACATCCACACAGTACAAGTGTACAGGAGGCAGAGGAGGAATAGTCAGCAAATGAGAATTAACTCTACAAGGAATACCAGTTTACTGGGCACAAATACTCACTCATCACGAGCCATTTTATTGTCTTTAATCGAGCATAACGTGCATGTTTAGGATCTGCAAGGAAACTCACGTGAGCCCATGAAAAACCATGTATTGCTAACTCCGCAATCAGTTCCTGGGCTGGGATCTGAACATATGACTCTGAAGCTGTTACAAATACATTGAATTTGGGAACAACCATCTATACCGAGAACTGTTTTGTTATTTATTATTAAGTACAACAAACAGCAGTACATCATCAGGACATGATAATCTGTTATACGGGTGTAGGGCATATTAATGTACGACTATGAACTGCTGTGGGGTGGGTGAATGGGTTCTGGGTACAAACTGTAGCTTGGTACAGATGGAATTGCCGCACTAATGGAGAGGCTTGGGATGAACTACTGGGGTAATGGAGGTGTTTGGGTAGGACTGGTGCAGTAATGGAGGGGCTTAAATTGAACTGCTCTGGTAATGTAGGTGCTTGGTTTGAACTGCTGTGGTACTGGAAGGGTTTCGGTTGAAATTAGGTGTTAATGGTGGGGTTTGGGTTCATTAGTAGCCATGCCAAACTCTATCGGGAAGATTCTGTTGTGTCTTGCAACATCCTGCACAGGAAGGCCCAGAAAAACAGCTAGGAATTTAATGTCTATATCCAATACATTTTGGTGTATAAACCAAATTTTAATTAACATTTTACTTCTCTTGCTATTATTATAGGCATGGGAAGACACTGCAGGGACTTTCCTTTTACACCAAAGTATTATGTATGTTGGATTTTTTGTTTCCATAAATTTTTCATAATAGCAATAAAATAAAAGTATGGAACAGCAATCAAACTGTAGAAAATCTACATGTTAGGTAGGTACTTTGTCACTGTATAAGGAATGGTAGTCATAGGATCAGACTCAGATAAAAAGTTTTTTTTAATCTGATGGTTGATTTGGGCTTTGATATTACCAGGTTTTTATTTAATTACGTGTAATGTGAAGCAAATGATTTAAAATGCCCCACAATGCAACATTTACATTTTCACTTTTGGTTTTCTTCAGAGGAGCCTGTACCCATTACTGGATTGTGCCATGATGTTTTTTTCCCCACTTTTTGCTTCTATTCACATTGTTTAAACCAAACTATATGCTTAGCTATAAAGACTACATAAATAATTACACATTTTTGGCTTCTGATTACAGCTTGCAAATTCTATTTACTGTGTAGAATGGTAATCTCAATGCTACGCATTTAACATTTGTTTTGACACACATTTTAAGCAGTGATAAAAAACTATCCATATGCACACAAGTATTAAAGGCCTTTCTTATAATTGTTCACTAAATGGATTAAGTAAACAACCATTTAAAAAAAAACAATCCTCAGTCTGTGGTGGAATCTGAAATGGAATAGTTGTATTTCTTTATTTAGCACACATTGCTATGTTCTGTTATATCATACTATACTGTAGGCTACTAATCGAACATACTATTTCTGCCTTTTTAATGTAGTATATAATCGTCTTACCATTTTCGTAACCCACTTATTGCAAAGCAGAGTCCTTGTATACCCACATTCGCTCACACCTGTCCTGTAAACTGTCACTAATTATACTTTGAGATGTGGGTGGAAATTAGTGGGCACAAAGTAAGCCCCTTTGAGTATGAAGGATGTGTCAGTGTGACACAGACCAAGACTAGGGTGTATTTTAAAAGGCGGGACCTGGAGCTGCCCTAACCACTGTGCCAACATGCCACCACCAATGTCATTATGCTTGATGTTTTTTTTAACTCACTGGCTAATTTACTGAAAGTTAATATTAAAAATGTAAATTGGAGGATTCATGCAGCTTAAGTGTTTTATTAGGCATTCATTTCTGAGTTTTCTTATTTCAATGCATGAGCATAAGGAACTGGAGCCAGTTCAAGGCCTGGATAAGGTTCTAGTCCATTACCAGCATAATTGCCCACTCATACACACACACTACCACTACTAGCTGTGGCCATGTGGACAAATTGGCAGGTTACAGACCACAAAACATCCAGGAGATCAAATGCTAGTTTTATGCTTGATTTGTTTTTCTTGTATCTAAAAAGCTGGACATCAGATATTGTACTTTTTCTTCTTAAATAACCTTGGCATGCTGACATCAAATATCATATCATTTCCGGCACTGCGCAAGTGGCAGCCATTCCAGCAGCTCCGTGTATGACTTTATCTTTTTACCTTTTTTTTTCCTATTTTTTCTCTATTTCACTGATCACTTCTACCACTTTCTTTTATGTGGAATCACTCCCTGGACACTCTTTACTATTTTTACTACTTGACATGGATTTTTACACTCCGAGACTCGCCTATTCAAGTAGTCAACTTAAAGCACTGAGAAGAAATGCCCACGCCGGTGTGGTTCCCTATTTACCTGACGAGGTAAGAAGATGATATCGGGGCAGCCGGTGCAAAGATAAAAGGTAAGATAAAAGCCAAGCAACTTGCGAGAAAATGGTGTTATAAACCGTCGGTGCCTTCTGTGATCCTTGGAAATGTGAACTCACTACCAAATAAGATCGACGAACTGGCTGTCCCGGTTGAAAAATGTCAGAACCTACAGAGAATGCAGCTTGCTGTGTTTTAGTGAAACATGGCTAACAACTACCATCCCAGATGCTAATGTGGAGCTACCCGGGTTTAGTACAGTTAGAGCGGACAGAGACGCAAATACCTGTGAGAAGCGGAAAGGAGGAGGACTCGCTCTCTATGTGAATACAAGGTGTGGTGCAACTCTGGACATATAAACGTTAAAATCTCCAATTGCTGCAGGGACATCGAACTGTTGGTCGGAAGTCTGAGTCCCTATTACTTGCCGAGAGACTTTGGACACGTGATTGTTGTTATTGTTTACATCCCCCCTCGAGCGAACGCAGAGATAGCGAGTGACATCATCCATTCCGCAGCTGCTAAGTTACAAACGCAGCACCCTGAGGCGCTTGTGATGGAGACTTTAACCATGTAACGCTGGACAAAACATTACCTGCCTTCTTCCAGTATGTGGACTGTAACACCCAGGGAAATAGGACTATTGACCTACTGTATGCAAACGTTAAAGACACATACAGCGCCACCCTGCTGCCTGCGCTTGGGAAAGCAGATCATAACCTGGTTCTGCTTCAGCCTCACTACAAACCAAGAGAGAGGGCGCTACCTACAACTACACGATCATTCAGGAAGTGGTCCACTGAGGCAGAGCAGGCTCTGAGAGACTGCTTTGGAACTACAGACTGGGATGTACTGCTGGGGTCACATAGTGAGAATATTGAAGAGACTGCTGACTGCACAACTGATTACATCAACTTCTGTATGGACATTGTAGTTCCAGTAAGAACACTATGCTGCTATGCTAACAACAAGCCATGGATTACAAGTGACATCAAAGGCCTTTTGAATCAGAAGAAAAGGGCTTTTAAAGGCAGTGATCAGCATGAGCTCAAGCGTGTGCAGAAGGAACTCCGAGTCCAGCTCAGGGCGGCAAAGGAGCAGTACAGGAGAAAGCTGGAGCAGAAATTGCAGAATAACAGCATGAAGGAAGTGTGGGATGGGATGAAGATCATCACTGGCTGCAGCTCGAAGCGGGGTGCCCCCATCGAGAGAGAAGTGGAGACAGCAAACCAAATGAACAACTTCTTTAACAGGTTTGACCACCCTAACCCACTCTCACCTCAGAGTACTTCATCCTCCAACCATCCTTCTGTTGATACCAGCATAGGTGAGACATCCCCACCCACAATTACAGCAGCACAGGTGAGCAGAGAGCTGAGGAGACTTCGTGCCAGCAAAGCAGTGGGTCCAGATGGTGTATCGCCACGACTGCTGAAGGCCTGTGCACAGGAACTGGGGAGTCCTCTACAGTGCATCTTCAACCTGAGCCTGGAACAGGGGAGAGTCCTGAGGCTTTGGAAATCATCTTGCATCACCCCAGTCCCAAAGGTATCACGTCCTAGTGAGCTGAATGACTTCCAGCCTGTTGCTCTGATGTCACATGTGATGAAGACCATGGAGAGGCTGCTGCTTCACCATCTGAGGCCACAGGTCCACCACGCCCTCGACCCTCTGCAGTTCGCATACCAGGAGAAGGTGGGAGCCAAGGATGCAATCATCTATATGTTACACCGATCCCTCTCCCACCTGGACAGAGGCAGTGGTGCTGTAAGAATTATGTTTTTGGACTTCTCTAGTGCCTTCAACACCATCCAACCTCTGCTCCTTAGGGACAAGCTGACAGAGATGGGAGTAGACTCACACCTGGTGGCATGGATCGTGGATTATCTTACAGACAGACCTCAGTATGTGCGTCTTGGGAACTGCAGGTCTGATATTGTGGTCAGCAACACAGGAGCACCGCAGGGGACTGTACTTTCTCCGGTCCTGTTCAGCCTATATATATATATATATATCAGACTTCCAATATGATTTGGAGTCCTGCCACGTGCAAAAGTTCTCTGATGACACTGCTATTGTGGGCTGCATCAGGAGTGGGCAGGAGGAGGAGTACAGGAAGCTAATCAAAGACTTTGTTAAATGGTGCGACTCAAACCACTTACACCTGAACACCAGCAAGACCAAGGAACTGGTGGTGGATTTTAGGAGGCCCAGGCCCCTCATGGACCCCGTGATCATCAGAGGAGACTGTGTGCAGAGGGTGCATACCTATAAATACCTGGGAGTGCAGCTGGATGACAAATTGGACTGGACTGACAATACTGATGATCTGTGTAAGAAAGGTCAGAGCCGACTATACTTTCTTAGAAGGTTGGCGTCCTTCAACATCTGCAGTAAGATGCTGGAGATGTTCTACCAGACGGTTGTGGCGAGCACCCTTTTCTACGTGGTGGTGTGTTGGGGAGGCAGCATAAAGAAGAAGGACGTCTCACGTCTAGACAAAGAAGGCAGGCTGATTGTAGGAATAAAGCTGGATAGTTTAATATCTGTAGCAGAGCAACGGGCACTAAGCAAACTCCTGTCAATCATGGAGAATCCACTGTATCCACTTAACAGTGTCATCTCCAGGCAGAGGAGCAGCTTCAGTGACAGACTTTTGTCACTGTCTTGCTCCACTGACAGACTGAGGAGATCGTTCCTCCCCCACACTATGCGACTCTTCAATTCTACCCGGGGGAGTAAATGCTAACATTATTCAAAGTTATTGTCTGTTTTTACATGCATTTTTATTACTCTTTAATTTAATATTGTTTTTTGTTTTTTTTTTGTATCAGTATACTGCTGCTGGATTATGTGAATTTCCCCTTAGGATTAATAAAGTATCTATCTATCTATCTATCTATCTATCAAATGCCACATCAGCATCCAGTCACATTCTTGACAATGAATGTTATTGTTGGTTGTAACATGGACATAGCCAGGACACAATAAGTTACCAAATGGCACCATCCATATTAAATCAATTAAAAAACAAAATAACTTTGTGATATAATGGTAAAAGACCATTTAGAAAATAATATGAAAAAGAATTTCCCAAAAGCCACCAGACCATTTTGCAGTCATCAACTGTGTTGCATTTCAGTCAAGTTGTGTTCTTTTTATTTGTGTGATATGTGTTCCATGGCATTGGGCAGGTTTTAAATAAATAATCAGCATCTTGAGAGCATGTAGGCTCAGAGTGGGTGCAGATATGTGCATTACAGCACTGCTCTGGGGTTGACTGTGGTGCCATGATGATCACGCACTCAAATGGATCAGTCAGGTGCCACATTCATGCTGCGGAGGGTCACATCTGCACCCAATCAGGCAAATATAAGAGGAGTCTGCATGGCTGGGACAGACAAAAAGGAAAAGAAAGAGAAGAAAATGAGTAGAGACAGAGGTTCAAAGGAGAAAAGATTAAAGAGGTGACAGGATCAGAATATGCCAGGGTGTGGCGGAGAAGAGCGTCAGCCAGCCTGACGTTCCTTTTTTTCAGCTGTTCACCTCTACTATGTAAAGTGACCTTCCTAAGATCAGTGTGGGTTCTTTCCCAGATGGATGTGGCCAGGTCCATTTCCTTTAGTGATTCAATATAGCATCTCCTTGCCAGGCCAGCACCCTGTCACAATATACAGTACAGGCCAAAAGTTTGGACACACCTCCTCATTCAATGTGTTTTCTTTATTTTCATGACCATTTACAGCACTCCATCACTCTCCTTCTTGGTCAAATAGCCCTTACACAGCCTGGAGGTGTGTTTGGGGTCATTGTCCTGTTGAAAAATAAATGATCGTCCAACTAACCTGACTTCTGCACAACACAACTGCTGGTCCCAACCCCATTGATAAAGCAAGAAATTCCACTAAATAACCCTGATAAGGCACACCTGTGAAGTGAAAACCATTTCAGGTGACTACCTGTTGAAGCTCATCGAGAGAATGCCAAGAGTGTGCAAAGCAGTAATCAGAGCAAAGGCTGGCTATTTTGAAGAAACTAGAATATAAAACATGTTTTCAGTTTTTTTTGTTAAGTACATAACTCCACATGTGTTCATTCATAGTTTTGATGCCTTCAGTCATGAAAATAAAGAAAACACATTGAATGAGGAGGTGTGTCCAGACTTTTGGCCTGTACTGTATATTTTATGGTCATAGGTCTATATATTAACTTATATAATTATGCATTTAAGTGTGTAAAAAGTGGACCTTTTTATAAACGTTAACATTTTTGTTTAGGATATTAATCATGGTAGGCTTTGTTTGTCATCTTAGCAGTGCACAAATGCTTACTAGTGCCCCAGGAATAATTAATTTTTGTGCCTTTTCTTGTCAAAACACCATTTTAAGCTATTAGACAACCGTAAAGCTTTAAATTAATACAGAATCTGATTTTTCAATCAGTGTCAGGGGATGCACTATAGAAGCTCTTATTGATAAATTATATGTAATAGAATTAGCCCCAATTTTAGTATAGAGAGTTTACTAATGCCCATTAAGTTTAAAATTTGGACCCACGCCTACCAGCTGAGGTTTTTTTCAACAAATCTGAAGTATAAATGAAGGGATCATCTTATATATATATATAGGTCATGGGAGAAGGTCAGGCTTGATTCTTTGCTTTGATGAACAGGCCATTCAGTTTGGTATAGCTTGCCAATACCCATTTACTGTACCTAATGTTACTAAACAACAATGAATCAGCAATTAAAGGTCCCCACAGTGCTATGGTTGTGCCCACCGCTTTACTGCTAGTACTCCAAAAGAAAGGACTTTACAAAATTGCATACAATCTCCTTAACTCATTTCTTTTCGTGCTTTCCTTCTGCTTCAAGGAACAGTTTCTTTCACAGCAAAACTTTCTTTTAGGACCAGATTACTTAAACTGGAAAATCTTTTGACCTTTTAAGTCCTGGATGCACAGGTATGAAGTTATTAATGAATTTGTTAAACGATTCTTAGCACGTTTTCACTTCACTTTTGAATTCCAATATGAACCAAACCCATGTTAGCTTCTGAACTGGTATGGAAACATTGCACCTGGTGTTAAAGTGAGAGTGTGTTTCAATTTCTGTTAGGTTACCCTGAGGGAGAAGAATACATCAGTAGCACCAGATTACTGTAAGTGAAGATACCTCAAATTTGTACATAACATACAACCTATAAAATTCCCTTACTGAAGGCATAATGTGGATACAGAACATATTTAGACCCCCACACACCTTCTATGCACTTTATTGTGTTGTAAATTTAATTTTAAATGGATACATTTGGCATTTCTACCCATCAGTCTACACTCAATATCCCATAATGACAAAGTGAAAACATCTTCAGAAAGGTCTGCAAATATATTAAAAATCAAAAACTGAAATCTCTCATTCATATATAATAAGTTTTGAGACTCTTAATTCAGTACTTTGTAGAAGCCCCTCTGGCAGCAGTGGCAGCTTCAAGTCTTCTTGGTACATCTCTACAAATCAAATCAAATTTTTATTTGTCACATACAAATTGTACTTACAGTACAAAAATGCAGTGAAATATTTAGTTTCTCAACTCCTATAACTGTGCCTTGAGATGAATATAAAGACACAATAACAATACATAATTTTATAAATAAAAAAAAACATAATAAATAACAGATAATTTAAATAAATTGAAAGAGTTAACAATAGTCATCATGTATTTCTAGACACTTTCCTTATTTATCATGCAGATGGTGTGATGGTTTGGGAAGGCTCCACCCTCCCTAGTCATTTCCAGGTGCCTCTTGAACCATCGATAGACTTAAACCGAGATGAGCCAGGCAAATGAGGACACATCCAGTCAGCAAGAGGTTGGTACAAACTGTTTTGTGCTTTTATTAAAAAAACAAACAAAGACAGTGTCCAAAAAGGTGATGTGAATCCTCAAATAAATAAATAAATAATCCTTAAAATCCAGAGTAATTTGCAAAATAAAAACCAGTTCTAAAATCCAGAGAAAACAGTTGTTCAATTCCAGGTAAAATCCATTTCTGTGGTAAGTTCCTCCTCAGCCCCAATGTCATTGCAGATCACCCCTGTGGGTCGTCAAACTGACAGAATTGCCAACAGCCATGACCACCTTCTAACGGCCGACTCAATCATCTGGACTGGCAACTACACCACCAAGGCCGGTGGTTTGACAACCTGAGGGATCGTTAAACTAGATAAGCTGCACTTTTTCCAAAACACTTCACCAATCGACAATCAAAAATAAGCAAAAAGACAAACCGTATGTAAAATAATAAAGTGAATATATATTTACAAAAAAGAAATGAAACAAACTCCAAAAAATGTATATATGTATATATATAACACCCCAGCCAGCCTCAACATAACACAACCCCAAAAAGTGACCAATGGAATATAATAATAAATATACAATACAAACCCTCCCTTGACCCTACACTGAACATAAAACAGATATAACTCACGTAAAACACCTAACACACATAAAGTCGACGGAATTGTTCAGAGAATGATTAATGGAAATCACCTTGAACCGGTTAGTAACTGTCCAGCAGTAATTGTAATATGGAAGCACTTGATCGTTTGCTTCTTTCCCGAAATTAAAAAAGAATCGGTCTCACCATATGATCCTTGCCGTGTCCTGATATTTCTGAACCCCGGGGTTTTGTGAGAATGCTGATATCATTACAGGTCCGGCATTGAGAGCAACAAGCTGTGGAAAGGTACGTGATGACCCGGGTCGGCGTTTCTCTGTCTGTTGTAATGTGTTTCGGTCTTGTGTTCTGGTTTCCTCGTTTTCCCCTTTATCTTCCTTTTCTTTTCTCCCTCCTCACACTTAAATAGGAAATAACCTGGATGGACTTGATGGGGAGACAGGAAAATTACCTTGAGGGGTCACGGACCTGCAAGTGTTCTCCTTCCCCCTTTGGTTCCAGGGTGACAATATTTACACAGACACACCATAGACTACATAAACAAGACAACACTACGAAAGATGCGACTCGGCACAAAACACATTAAGACGTCCCCCTTCATGTAGCACCGCTACAACCTCTCCTGACTTCCACCCCACCTGCATCATCCTGTTAATACAGCCAGACCTATATGCCATGGCGATGCTACCTGGATGCCCAGGAGGTTCGTTCACCACCCCCGCTCCCACACTGATCAATGGGGACACGCCACGGAGCCACTCATTTCACTCCACTTGTGGGGCCCGGTCGCTCTGACTCCTCTTACATGCGGTGATGCTAATGTTGCCATCTCGTTTACTTCCTGTCTGTTCACTTCTCCCAACTAATTGTCTTTAATTGCACAATGCCTCCATTGTTCTGCCATACTCTCCGCTGAGTGTGGATTGATGGGCAAAAATGTCCAATGTATCCATTTAAAATTAAATGTACAGCACAATAAAGTATGCAGAAAGAGAGTTTGAATACTTTCTGAATCAATTATAAAGTTCAAAAATAAAACATAATATAAAGATTTTATGACTCCACAGCATTTTGAACTCTGTGCACTTTAGGATAAAACACGGTAAATGGGTTTATTGGTATGAAGTGAACATTAATCAATAGTTTGTTAAAAACAGGATGGCATTATGAGTTAGTGTTCATCACTTACACTTTGCTTTGTTGCTTTATTGCCAAGATATTAATCATGGAGCAGCAGTAAGTTCTAATGTGGCCGTTATTAAAGTCCT
Organism: Polypterus bichir lapradei; assembly: GCA_026402145.1. NCBI lineage: Eukaryota > Metazoa > Chordata > Cladistia > Polypteriformes > Polypteridae > Polypterus > Polypterus bichir. Next base: position 815,869 of record JANRMT010062800.1, read on the forward strand.
TAGTCAATTAATAACAAAGGCTTGGGAAAATGTAATAACTAATCAAGAATCAAGGTTTGTTGCTTGCACTAAAGGTGCTAATGGTAATTTATCAGCAATACCTATACAATAAATGGTTTTATTTTAAATATACCTGTTTGATATTTTTCATATGTCAGTGGTACATGCTATACTTATTTAGTTATAATCTTAAAATACTTTAATACATGTTATATGAATAGATGGTCCAGTGATACTTTAAACTGTTACTCTGTATGCATGTACTTTGTATATATTATTCAAAATTATCATTGATTATTTATATAGCAACATCATTTGCAACTCACTCAATGATATTTTCTTAATTTGTAAGCTGTGAATAATTAATCTTCAATATGTTTCTGGTAAATGCTTTCAAGATCATTTGGTCATAAATCATTTCATTCATTTATGTTTGATTTCATGATAGTACTAATAAACAGTCATAAGGAGACATGAACTTGACATCTTTACGTTAACAGACTCTACACTAATTTGATGAAGTTGTTTACATGTTTTTGTTAAATTAGTTGTTTGCGGGTTGCTGGGTAATGACTGCTGCTGCATTTACTTTGTATGCATGTATTGTTGTTTTATTTCTATGAGCTTCGTCAAATCAAATTGCATATGAATGATGTTCTTGTTGTCATGAGTCTCTTACCTTTTTTGTGGTAAAGGTATTATAAATATAAATTTTGAGTTTATTTATATTCTTGCTTTTACTATTTATCACATTTTATACATTTTAGACCAATGCATGACCATTGCTGATCACACGTCATAGCATCACCCCCAGCCTATTAAAAAGGGTGCCACATTAAAGACTACATTCTATTTTTATTTTATTTTGCACACCTCTTTGTGTGTTTTCATGCTTTGGTATTCCATTTCTTTTGTTTCATAGAGAATTTAACTCTCCATAATAGATTGGCCTTTAATTTGCCAAAGTGATTAATTTTTATGCCTCATTTTTCATTTTTATGTGACACCATTTTGTTTTCTGTGAGTGTCACTATTCTGTGCTCTTTTGTTTATGACTGCTAAGCTGAAGCAACCTGAAAGGCATAATGCTTTTCTGTCAATGATATAAAGGTTGGCACTGTGAAGTTCCAGGTTGTCCAAATTCATGGATTCCTTCAACAGAAAACCCTTGCATGTTAGTGTGCTTCTTTAGAATTTAGAATTACATATATATGAGCTTTGTTAGTGTTTGGTTTTGTTGAACAACATTTGATCTCATGACTTTTGCCTTAGCCTGCCCATTAAACTACATGTTCATATCCTGGTTCTTGACAACACTCACTAGTTGACTTTCTCTCTGTCCTCATGGCAGAACGGTATCTCAGCTTTGGTGTAAATCACAGTCGACTCTGTGCTCATGCATATTTTGAACTTTACATTTTTTAGCTCTGACCTCTTTTTTGAAATTTTTTACTTTGATTTTTAGTATTTTTTTTTTCTTAAATGCACAATCTTTTGGTAGGCTACTTTAGATATTTTTTTATTTTGATTTCTAGGAAATATTTATCTATACTAATAAAAGGCAAAGCCCTCACTGACTGACTGACTGACTGACTCACTCACTCACT
>JANRMT010062800.1:827475-852601 GCA_026402145.1 Polypterus bichir lapradei
TTTTGCAGCTGGGATATAATATACGGGTGGCTGCCCCAAACCTTTATAATATCTGGAGATTCTTTCTTCCCACAATATATATATATCACCTAGTATAGTATTTATGTGAGTTGAGTTTGCAGTGCACTTTATGTCTTTTTTATATATATACTGATATTTTTTTTCTTTGTAAATACTTTTTGTGGATCTAACTATTCTTGTCTGAATGCTGTATTGAGGAAGACTGACAGTTTTTGTCTATATATATATATATATATATATATATATATATTGTTTTTGTTTCTTTTCCATTCCTATTTATCTTGCCATACTCACTGTAAATATTGTACAGTTTCAGCATTTTTGGTTACATTGCTTCTTTGTGTTTTGTGTGTCATTTGTGGTGTGGACTGTGTAAAAAGCCCACCTGGCACAATGTGATGTGCATCTGTAAATAAAAACCCACTTCTCTTTTGAAATGTGACCTTATTTGTGTCGGTGTCTCCCTGCCTTACACCTCATTTCTGATCCTGATCGGTTTCGAACTACAAGATGCCCAGTGCGTAGTCTGGTGCCCCACTACACATGGTGTCACAAGGACGTTTTCTAATTTCTTCTCATGTCCTACTCTGAGTTAGGACAAATTCTTATCATCAGACTTTTGAGTCTGAGATACTTGATAAAAATATGGGCCCAGATACTCTGTGCAACAAGACAGTAAAAATCAATACTTCTTGCATCAGCCCTTCCTAGGTGTTTAGTTTAATCACACTAAAGATGCTAGAAGTGAGTTGTTCACATATAGTGTCAATGCCTAGAAACCAAACAGGTTTTGTTCATATGTATACAATTTATCACATTTAACATTAACAAGAGAAGAGATTACGGTTGGAGATAAAATTTGCAAAATATTTGCACCATGACATTTAAATAATATCTGAAAATTAAAAAAAAATAGCACTAATACTGAGCATCTGCCACAAATCACATAACACCAATTCAAACTTGAAAAGAGTGAGGACCAAATCCTAAAACTTCTTTCAAGAGTTTTTAGCAGCACAGCACTTAACGGCTTTAAAAGAAATAATGATGTGGTTTGGGAAAGGCCCCAGCCATTTGGAAACTGAGTAGGTTTCAAGTGGAAAGACGTTTTGCTTTGACATATTAAGGAAAAAAATGATCCTGACTTTGACAAAGGAACAAAAGTAGAAAAACCTCCATAAAGTAGAATTACAAATGATCACAGCCAGTATTTTCTAACTTTTGATTCTGTTCAGTTAGATATGCTAGAAAATAAAGGTCATTTTTAATATTTCTATGGGGGAAAGTATCCAATTTATGAGGGGAAGCAGAGTTTGAAAGAAAATCAATTTCCTTCTGATTCAACTTAGAGCTAAAATTACTGTTCACAGTGCCAGGAAAGGCTTTCACATATTTAACTTTTAGTTTAATATCCTAAGCTCTGTTTGATTAACAGTATCTTTTTTTTCCTGAAATTAATCTTGGAGACAGTGACTCAATTCAAGATCACCCACATGTGAATAACAGTTAAAACCTGAATGCTTTTTCCAAATTACCAAGTGCATATCTCTCTCTCTCTCTGTGTCTCTATTGGAAATTGCAGCACATTTCATAGAAAATTGAACTCTTCTATGGATTGTGTATTAAATTGCATAATTTATGTTTATTTATTCTTTTACATTAAAACATTTCCTAACAACACCATAGAGAAGTGAGCACACCCTGAGGATGAACGCACTACTACCACAGGCTTCCCTTCAAATAAGCATTTATTTAGTTCATTGTTATATGACACACTTCCCAGTTGTTTTCCTTCCACATCCCAAAGACACCCCTGCTGAGTTAATTGACAACTGTAAAGTGGTCTTGGGTGACTGAGTATAGGTACAAGTGTGCCCTGTGATGAATTGGTGCCCCATCCTGAGCTGGTGTATGCCTTGCATCCCATTCAGTCTAATGGAGCTTGATTGGATCTGCCAGAAAGAATAGGATAAACTGGCCAAATCAAGGTGTGCACAGCCAAGAAGAATTAAAGTTGTAATTGATGCCAAAGGGGCTTCTACAAAGTACTGAATTAAGGGTGTGAATACTTATATAAATGAGAGATTTCAGTTTTTGTTTTTATTAATACATTTGCAAACCTTTCTGAAAACACATTTTCACTTTGTCATTAATTTAAAATTAAATATAAAGTAATACACAATAAAGTGTGTAGAAAGAGAAGAGGCCTGATTAATTTCTGAATCTACTATATACCATATTTATTAAAATTTGTCAGTAACAAAAACAAGAGAAAAATAATATTGTAATACCCTTTTGCATGCTAGGTGTTGTCTCTACCTTCCCTAAAAGACATCATCCACAAACATCTCATTTGTAATGCCTGCAGCATTGTGAAGGACTGTTCTCATCCATTGACACTTTGCTCTTTTGCCATCTAGCAAATGGTACTTACATTTTACCAGGCTGTGTAATAGTTTCAATCATATATATATATATATATATATATTTTTTTTTTTTTTTTTGGTGTTGGCACTTGGGTCCTAATCTGGGATCCTGAGCTGGGTTGTCATGTGGCTGGTGCGGCAACATGCTGTATCATCGTACGCTCCTAACCTCTCTCTCCCTCTTTGATGTTGTTTTGGTAAGTTTTTCATGTCTTTTTCTCTTGCACTATATCACTTCATCACACATTATTCTCTGTATTTTATATTTTGCTGTATGTTGCACCGTGGTCATGGAGAAATGCAATTTTATCTCACTATGTATGCACAGTTGCAGAATGTCTATAATGGTTGACTTGACTTGATTTGACTTGCATACCGACTTAGTGAAAGTTAGCAAAACAGAGATGGGGCTCCAAGCAGACAGGCCAGCTGAGATGATAAGAAGGTTGGTCTGTCTTTGACAAGTTCAGTTTGAGATGTTGTTCAGTAATATCAGTGAGACTCTAGCTGATACCATATGATGCAGGGATTCTAGCTGATACGATGTGGTCCTCTGGAGGGAGCGACAGGTACAGCTGTGTATAATCAGAATAGCACTAATAACAGAAACCATGGGGACTGGCTGATAGGGCCTAGTGAGGATGTATATTGGGAGAAGAGGAGAATGCCTGGCATCGATACTTGGGGCACCCCCCCTGCTTGTCTGATGCACACTTGTCAGCTCTCCATGCCAGGAGACACTGTGGAATCAGCCCATGAGGTAGGACTCAAACCATCTGAGGGAAGTCCCAGTAATACCAAAGTCAGAGAGGGTGAAAAGGAGGATCTAGTGGTTGACTGTGTCAAAGGCAGAGGAGAGGTAAAGCAGGATGAGGTCAGATTACATGTTGACGGCGTTAAGTAGAGCCATCTCAGTGGAATGATCTCTCTCAATGCTTGACTGATTAGGATCAAGTTGTCCTTTTTGTGAAAGAAAGGAAGAGACTTGGGTAGAGACAGCATGTTCCAATGTTTCAGTTAGAAATTAGAGATACTGGTCTGTAATTACTTACTTGAGATTAGTTGAGAATGGGCTTCTTGAGAAGAAGAGTTACTGGAGCCTGTTTGAACAATGTAGCAAAAGTGCCTGTGCTGTGTGAGCTGTTTATATCTTGTGAAAATGCAGAAATAAGTTAGGGAAAGATAGCCTGGAGGAGATGAGAGGGAATGGGGTCCAGTGAACAGATAGTGGGACCACTACAGAGGAGGTAGGAAATATCAGTGGTGCAGAGAGGAGAGAAAGAGGAGAATTTTGTGGTATGTTCAGGAGGGAGCAAACTGGCTAGATTGGCTGGAGGGGGTGATGAGAGTTAACTGCTGATGACAACCACCACTTCCTGAAAAAAGGTTGCAAAGTCATCCACATTTATGGAGGTTGATGGTAGAAGGGTTGTGGAGGGACGTGAAGGTAGAGAACAAGATTCGACTATCAGATGCGCTGCTAATCCTATTTTGAAAAATAAGCTTACCTTAGCATTGGTAGTAGCAGAAGACAAGAACATTAGAAGAGAACAATACTTATCCAAGTCAGTCTGGGCTTTTGATTTTCTCCATTTTCTTTCAGTTCGGTCCACAGACTACTTAAAGAAAGCTTCAGTTAGTTATGGACATGAGGGGACTATTACATGAAGGCTTAGAGGAGAGAGGACAGACAGCATCAAGGCAAGAGGACAGAGTTGAGCATAGAATGTCAGGGGCAGCACTGGTGTCAAGAGAGGTGAGGTGGTCAGGAGAGGAGAGAACAGAGGAGATGGAGGAAAAGAAACAGGTGGGAGAGAGGGAGCAGAGATGATGACAGAAGGACATGGTAGAAGCAATGACAGTAGAAACAGAGGGAAGTAGGTCAGATGTATGGAGCGAAGTGACAGTGTCTGTGGGTGTGCAGTGGCAGAACGAAATCTAGAGGTTTACTGTCTGTGTGCAACTGTGTCAGGTTAAAAGGCAAAAGAGGAAGAAGTAAGTTTGTCGAAGAAGGGTTATCCAGGTGGATGTTCAGGTCCCCGAGTATTAGAAATGGACTGCCATCATCTGGAATTCAACTCGTCGAGGTAGTTCTTAGTAGACCTGCAGGGTGATAAAGAACAACAATGTAAAAGTTAAGAGGTTAGGAGACAGTGTATTGCATGGTAGTGGCGTAGTTGCATACAGTACTTAACAGTGTGAGTCTGCAGTTCTTGGAGACTAGTATTCCTGGTGTCTCCACCTTTTCCAGTTCAACGACAAGCATGAGTGAATTGGAATATTGATGAAAGGGCTGAGAGGCCATGTCTCAATTAGTGCCACAACTTGGATTCCACTTTTGTTGGAAAATACTGGAATAAAGCCTGCTTTGTTCAATGCTGACTGACAGTTCAACAAGCTGAAGGAGAAGGGAGTCTCTGAATGGTTGCATTGTCGAAGTGGATGAAGATTTTCTGTCAAAATCCGTAAGTGAGACAAGAAAGGAGTCTAGTGCTAATCACAGGAATGTACTAAAAAATATGCTGAGGACAGGAGAGAAAGGAAATTGTGTACTTGGTTAAATTAGAGGTTCCAAAGCCTTGATCGTTGGACTCAGTCTTTACACAAGTCGGGCTGCACATGAGGGTTGATGCTTTGTGACAGCACTGGGAAACTCTTAAGTATAGAGCAGCTGATTAAGTATACCTGACAGTATCATTTGCAAGATGAAGCAAGAGAGCAGCATCCATGAAAAGGACAGAAACTGAAATTGGTCAGCAAAGAAACAAAAAACATAAATTGATCGGTATACAAAGCACAGACATGTCAACTAGTTTTTATTAGTAATAAAAACCTACACACAATGCAAAACATACTACACTATACACAAGTTAATAACTAAAAAGAACCAAGTGCTGAGAATGCCACTCATTTCATAACATTTGATGTAGTCCTTCAACATAGGCTACTGCAACTTGTGTTTGCACATTAGCGCTTACTTAAAAATAGCATTTGGGCATAACATCACTCAAGTGTGTGAGTCTGCTCCAAAGTGTTTGAATGCACGAGTGACATTGCTCTTCAACATTTCTCAAAGGCATTGACATAGTAGATCCAGAAGAATTCTTTCACATACTGAAGGAATCATTGGCAATTAAGGGAAAGTGCATTTAGGACTGAAACCATAAAGAACTTCTTTACACATAGAATTGTGGGACTCTGGAGCAAACTACTGAGACATGCAGTTAATGAAACATCCTTGATAACATTTATGAAGAATCGAGATGAGATATTGGATAATAAATGGGCACCATGAACTTAATGTTCTCCTCATGTTTGTCAAGTTCCTGATGTTCTTTAAAGACCTCATCGTGCAGTCTAGTGCAGATCACAGCGTATCGTGAAGGCTTTATTTCTGCCATGGAAGCAACAGCAATCACTCCCATCAGTAGTTACATGAGTGTGCTGCCAGTAGTAAAGCAACAGTCCTGTCATAAAGAAATCATCTTACTGGTGCTGTTATCTAGGTTCATCCAGATGGGTGCTGACTTGACACTGTGGAGCTATTTGCTACTGAGGATGAGATGCAAGACTCCAAAGGATCAAATACATAAAAATGAGCTATAAAATAAATATGTCAAGTCATAAATTGACATTAAGTGGCTCTACAAAAAGGACATTTTTATTTAGTTTAATTGACTATGAAGATTTGATTTTTGCCTTTGCATAAGGAGGATGTAGCATCTTTACATTCTTTTTTTTTACATCCTGGTGGAGCTGCATGTATGACCTAATAAAGGGATCATAAAGAAAGCTGTAAAGATATCAATATTCAGTGACAACTAAAAATAGACGTTGAAGTATAATCTACCATTCTATAATTTAAAACATTACAGTATACTTTAATTAAAATAAAAACACATCTTGTTATCTTGTGTTCCTGATATATATTTTTTAGCCTTGAATGCCTGTTTTACTAAAAGTGGAATGATTGGTTCCTAGTATCTGACAAAAGCTTTATTCTGAATGGTGTTTCTGTAGATGATGCCAAAAAGCTATTGTGATGTATCTTTAGATTGTATCTACTATTTTGCAGTTTGTATTTTAAAACAGAATTGAGCTGAGAACACTTAGCAAAGGTTGTTAAAGCACTTGGACGCCATCATTTTCCATCCTTCAGCATGAAAGTCGTGCTAAGCTGCAGTCACGCCAACCTGACAAGTATACCACTCACAGTCTCACAAGAACTTGATTACATGCATTCTAAACAGGCACAGTACATAACCAAGGTTCTTTTTAGCACAATTTTGTTACAAGATGCAAAAAGATTACATTTTGCACCACTACACTTTGTTACTTTCTCTATTAACAAATGTTTCCACAAGAAACATTTTAACTGCACTCATGGGCAGCTGAACCTGCATCCGCACCTGAGGAAAACTGTGCTGTAATGAGCTTAACTTGATAAGCAGGTGATGCTGTGTGGTATTAAAAAGAATTACCTGATAAATCTCTAATGCTTTCTGAATGTGGCCAATGGGTGAAATAGTAACATGTTTGTTATGGACTCTGGTATTGCACTGTGGTAACTGCCTGTGGCCAGCCACAATCCTGCAACATCTGGATTACAATGGCTCTCCAAAGCAGTTTCTTATTGGCCTGAGCTAAATAAGGTTCCTCACCCTTGGCCTAGTAGACAGTGCTCCTGAACATTCTGAGAGGAGTGATATCAGTTGAGCACTCACTCATCTTTCTCCCACTGTACTGTACAGTACCTCTGCCTCCATACTTTACCTCTCAACAGTGCAAATCCTGCTGACTATGCCAAGTGTTCTGTTGTGGATGCAAACACACCATGAAACATCCCAGATTTGCACTGTGGCAACTGCCCATGATCAGCTGAGAACCCCCAACCTCTGGATTATAATAGCTTCAGAAGCAGTTTCTTATCAGCCTGAGCTAAAGGAGGATCCTCACCCTTGGCCAAGTAGACAATTGCTTCTGAACATTGCGAGAGGATCACTTTCTGATGATGTCAGTTGAGCACTCTTTCATCTAGCTCCCACCGTACTGTACAGTATCTCTGTCTCTGCCTCCATTCTCCACCTCTCCACAGTGCAAATCCTGCTGACTATGCCAAGTGTTCTGTTGTGGACTCAGACGTACCATGAAACATCCCAGATTTGCAGTGTGGCAACTGGCTAGCTGAGAATCCCCCAACTTCTTCATTATAGCAGCTTCAAAAGCAGTTTCTTATCAGCCTGAGCTAAAGGAGGTGCCTGAACCTTGGCCAAGTAAATAGCACTTTTCAGCACTCCGAATTGTTCCATTCGCAGCTGAGCTCAACCAGTCCTGACCATATGCCTCTGCCTACACCTCGACCCTTCATCTTTCCACAAAGTAAATCCTGCCGACTATGCCAAGTGTTTTGCTTTGGACTCAGATACACCATGAGCCATCTCACTTCACAGATTTGCACTGTGGAAACCTGCTGTGGCCAGCTGCCAACCCACAACGTCTGGATTACAACAGCTGCGGAAGCAGTTAATTATTGTCCTGACCTAAAAGTGACTTCTTGACCTTGGCAAAACAAATAGTGCTTTTGAACACTGCATGTGTCCTGGAGATGTCAGCTGAGCTCTCCTTCTCTCATTTAGTCCCCACTATACTATATAACATCTCTGCCTCCACACTAGCCAACTAAAAAAAGTTAGTGGTATAAGAAAACTAGTTATGTAAAGACAGTAGACCTATCTTCCACATCATGACATCATACAAAACAATATGACCAGCACACAAATACTGTGTATTGTCTGTGGAATTAATATCAATAATTATCATATCCTATAGTTTCCATATGGGATAGTAAACAGTAGCTTATCTAGCTTTAGCAAGACAAAATGCTCATTGCTGCTTTTTCTTTGTTTTTTACAAGTGGTCAATTAGGCCCTAAATGCAGACATGAGCACTTAAGCAATTGAGGGGAAAGGGGTAGGGGGGCTTGAACCACTGTAGCACATCCCTGGGTGAGACCTCCAGTTTGTGAGCAGAACAAGAGCAAAACACACCTGAGAAGACCTACCACACCATATGAATTTTGTTTATCACCGGGTGGCAAGCTTTCCTTTGCAAAAATCAGATACTGATAGCCTATAATGAAAACATTGCATTAAAATAAAAAGAATATTTATTATCTTTCTTAGTTAAATCGGATTATTCATTATTCATGCTAGTTTATATATCATTTATCACTTTTTCTTGATGCCACTCAGTCATGCAAAGGAAAGGTGGCTTTGGGCAGGTTGACTTGTTGTTTTACATCCCCCAAGGCTAAACTACTTCTACTACCAAGACAGCTGATACAAGTGTAAAAATGTAGCTTGGCCCAATTTAAGGGTAGGGTATTATTAACTAAAAAAGAAAAACAGTTTGATTTGCTTCAAATCTAATGCTTTGTATTTGTTTGCACAGCATAATATGTTAACTATTTACAAATGCACATTCTGTAACCAAGCTACATTTTTTTCAGATGATGAGCTGTTAATTCACTCTATCTTAATCTATATGCAAATATTGAAACAAATGAGTATGTGAGATGCATTTGAGACAGTTTAATTAAATTCCATGAGAAATAATGGCATAGGAAAAAAAAATGCAGTAATATAATTATTCATCCCTGCTGAAAATCCAAACAGTTATGCCTCCTACTGCCATAAATCTGAGGAAACATTTGATTGAAAACTGAAATATACTGCATATACCGTAACTCTAAAAGAGATACCTTTAATATTTTTAATTGGTGACAACTGGCTGAAATACTTAATAAATATAACAAATAAAACTGCAGTGTTTCTGAAATGCTTTACATGCTTGAGATAGAGCATATACACTAGCAAACATGCACTCATATCCTTATTAGGTGCCTGCAAGCAATTACGATGATCACAAACACTGAAGGCATAGTAGTGTCAGTATCCTTAGCCTGACATCTGTCCAGATGTTTCAGTATCATTAGTATTTTTATTCATAGACAATTAACTCAATTAGACACCTTCTTATACATTGCATGATTAGTCCTTTTCTGCTGTTAACATCTCATGTTACATATTCGTAAATAATTAGATTGATATTCACCCATTTACTGAGCCTACCTACCTGACATCAGGGTCATGGCATGCTGGAGCCTCTGCTACTAATAAGGCATATAATGGAGATTACATTTCTGCACACCTGCACACATACTAGACTCATTGCCACTGGGCCTGAAAAGCCATGCCAGCTTGAGGAGGACACGTAAACTCCACAGAAGCAGAGAATGTTCCAAGTCGTCACTCTCAGAAAACTTGCTCTAGGATACACGTGGACCTCCAGTCCTTAAATAAAAGTGGTTCATATACAGCAAGTTGAACATGTCCATTTTGGTCACACATTCCTTTGTTTTCCAGATGAAAAATTATCACCCCACATTGAGCACATTGCCGATCTAACTTTCAAAAGTACACCAACACTACCAAACATTGATGTAAGGATATAAAAGCAGTCTTTGCAAGTCGGCAGAAGTTTTGAGTATTTGCCAACCGCCTCATTAGTTGGTTTACATTTGTCTGTTGTTGTTGTTTTGCATTCTGTAGCATGGAGTGTGTGTGTCATGTCAATGAGCCATACTATTAGCCAGTTGCTCAATGGCTCCATACTCTGGCTTACCTTTCGTCATTTCTTTGTCACTAAAGTGCATCCTGTGTTTGGCCTGACACTCAGGACATGTTCATTTCTTTTTCATGCCATCATTGTGTGCTGCACTATATTTTGCAATCTTAATGATGACTTTGGTGTGAGGACAGGAGCACAAGTCAGTTTGCAGAGACATTTGTCCCTGTTTGTTGTGTATGTTTAGCATTGTTGTTCTTGTTCTTCATGCTCAGACTGGCCTATACAATGCACTAGACAGTCATCAGATGTCACCGCTGTTATTTTGCAGCAAGAAAAATGAAAACAACAATAACCAGGCAGAGGTTGCTGGTAGCCAAATTTTTTGCTTCACCAGTGTGTATTCCAACAAGCAGGAAAATCATGAGGATTCATGGTAGGATTGGCACTCCAGCCACCGTAAAAAAACCTCACACAGCTCCGAGACGACAGAAAGGACTCCTTTTTGCTCTCCGCGGGAGTAGCTCTGCTGCAGCCGCCCATAAGACTAAAGGATACAACCCTTAGCATTTAGCCATGTTACCTGTCAGGTAATAGAATATAAAAATACTTGCTATCTCTTGCCCTACATGCACTTTCATCTTCTTTCCCCAGTACTCGCATTGTCACACACGTGCGAGTAGGAGTCAACCAAAGGGCCTGAATAATGGCAATTCCACGTCCGATCAGCAGGTGGCAAGGTGCACTAACTGTCTTTCTCAATCCCTTTTGCAGACCATTCTCGGGAAATCCCACAGGGTTCCGGCGCCTTTGATGACATCACTTCCGCTTCCAGCTCCATTGATGATGCCACTTCCGGTCCCGCATCTGATGACGGTACCTCAGGCCTCACCTCTGATGATGTCACTTCCGGCCCCGATGACGTCATTTCCTACACTGGCCTTTAAAGCCGCCATCTTGAATCAGTTCTGTTTTGTACTCAGTCGAGTGAACAACTCAAAACCTTTAAAAATACCTTTTTGCAGCCAAGGCACATTATACGGGTGGCTGCCCCAAACCTTTATGATGTCTTAAGTGTCGTTCTTGTCACGGCATGTGTGTGAAAGTTTTTTTACTGGAGCTCCCTCTCTGAAGCATATTATTTTCTGTCCTCCCGCCATCTGTCCTTGTCACAGGGACTCATCCTTAGAGACTTACATCGTGACACTGTAGATAAGGATGATAAATATCAAGTTGAAGAGTATCTCTTTTTAAAATTGTATAGATTTGTTTTTTCTTTGTTATTTATTCTTTATTATCTATATTACTGTCTTATCTAGGGAATCCATTCCCGATTCCCGGACATTTTTCGTTCCCGCATTCCCGGGAATGAAACTGCTGTAATTCTCAGGAAACCGGGAACGGCCAAGCTCACATATATATCGTGTAAAAGTGTAAAAATCGATCAAGAAATAACAAAGTTATAGTTGAAAATAATTAAGTGGCACAGTTTTTTGGTTCACGTTGTAGTGTTTTGCAGATTAATTTAGTCAACCAGCAGCAGTTGTCAGTCTCCTGGCTCCGACTAAGACTAAGTATAGTGGACTGGGAGGAGTCTGCACTTGGCAGCTCACGAATGCCGGGACAGGGCAAACTTCATTGACGTCTGTCACACAACAGCTTTGAATAGCAACTTGAAATTGCAATGCGTCAGTCCGTTGCATCCGCATTACCTGTGCCAAGAAATTTGCCATCACAGAATGATGACAAGAAACTGGATGCATCAGTAAAAGCTGAAATGGCGGTGTTTCAGAGCAACGGCAAGCATGGGCGTTGTTTAGAACAAGTGTATCAGTATCTGATCAGGTAGATCGCGTTGCATTCAAAAACATTTTTTTTTTAAACGTTAGTCTATCATATGTCTTCCCTATGGCATTTGCCACTTGATTGACATACAGGGCGGCCAGTCTGAGATCTCTTTCCTTCTAACACACTGGTCATCCCACATGCACCCATACAATCATATTGTGATTCAGACTACGAATGCCATGAATGTAATTACCCGATCTACATGCTGTCAAATAAACGAACCACACGCTGTGGCGCAATGTAAAGGGCGAAACACGTGTTGCTTATTCTTCGCATTATTTGACATTAAAACTATGCAATATATATATATAGCATTTCTAATGTAGGTAGATCATTTTGACGGGTCATTTTAAAAGTAGCAAGCCGAAAAAGTGTGGGCACCCCTGAACTAGCTACTTATATGAACTGCTTGTAGATAAGGTTAGTCTTTTATTTGTGTCAACATATTGCAGTAATTTTATTAAAAATAAGTGTCGGTCATTCTAAAACCGTTCACATGTGAGATGCCCGTGCACTGTTTCATCCCCGGAAACCCGGGATTCACAAATTCCCGGGAATGGATAAACCCGTCCGGGAATGGATTCCCTAGTCTTATCCCATTTGTTTTTCTTGTAACTTCCTCTTTGAAATCTTGTAAAGCCTTTTGAGCTACACTATATGAAAATCTGCTATATAAATAAATGGATGGATGGATAAATAAATGTTGTTGTTTTGATCTCCCTAGCTAGGATAATCACAGCCTGCACATCTCTGCTGCTCAAACCCTCTTTGAAAGTCTTTTAAACCCATTATCGCCAAACATTTCACAATATCGACCTCCTGCTAATGTCCCAAGATCATTAACACAGTCAAAACTGTCAATCCTTCCGTGAAAAACATTAGAACAAGTAGCTCCGCTGCATAAGACATTCAAATATTTTTTGTTCACATCACTAGTCTTAAATTCATTTGGAGTAAATTCACTCTTTATTATCCCATAGGCATCAACAATATTCGGAAAAATAAATTTTCCCAGTATTAAATATCTTATTCCACATGTTTGTGTTAATAACTTACATTCATTAAAATGAGCATTAATTCCCAAGCTCTGGTCCATACAGGATCACGTCTTTAATGGAAAATGGTTGTGTCAACGTACTCCAATGTTTTCTGTCTCTATACCAGCCCTTCAGGTGTATTTTGATGATTAGCTCACATACACACACACACCTCTTATTATTTTGATCTGCAAATAATTTTGAAGCCTTTCAATATAATCACGTGGGGCTGATCAGGTAGGGACATCATTCTGTGACAAACTCCAAGCAATCCCACTGAGCTTTATTAGTACTTTTTGAAATTCAACACAGTTAACTAGTTTACATTCTGTTGTCATTAAATATTTGTGCTGCTTCCATATGACATTTCAGGATATTAGCAAAAGAGGGTCTTTTTTGTCTACACCTAAGTTTATTGTCTATTAACACAGCTGTTCTTGAGTGTCTTCTATTCTTGTTACTATAATTTGCAGAATGTATTTATTAATTACTGTAGTTTATATAAAAACCAAGATTACCTCATGTCTTTTTATGGAATGATTTAATACCAGCTTTATATTTGTTTTTTTCGAATTATCCTATTTCGTGGAACACTCAACAGAAGTTACAAATTGTACAAATAATCATTACTCCTTTTATGTATTAGTGTTTTTAACTATTTAAAACGATGAGTAGAACTTCACTCTCAATAATCCTCAAATTATTTAGTATTTCCTGGAAATCTCTTGCGGCTGCTAGCATATTATTCACCTTTTTATTGGCAAATGGTTCATACAAAATACATATGATGTGCATTTGACACTTCCCGATCAATACATTGTATTCCCAAAGCTGTTGTTAATATATTTCACCTATTCCTTGAATGTCCTCCTGTATCTTAAATCATGAAATAACATTGCAGGCTTCGTGTTAGCATTCCAGCTATCTCTAGCTGCATTTTGACAGTTAATTTCTATATACATTGCTGCACCGTTGAGTTTATCAGCCTTTAGATAACACTGTAGTAAGTTCTCTTATACACTCTATACTTCTATTTCTGCAATTATTTAATAACATTTTACTCATTTCAATAAAAACAAATTATTTGGTTGATTCTAATTTTTAGTACAATGATATAAAGAGTTGGGTGAACTAAGTGTAACTGATTTCATTTTAACCACCCCAATTGTTATGGGCCCCACTAGTGGGCCACAGCAACAGAAATGACGAAAGTAGCAAATCCCGAAGTGTACGTGAACGTCGCCTCCACCAGAGGATGAGCTACGTCAACCAGGTCTGGAACTGAACTCCACTGGCCCTCAGTGGTGACGTAACCCAGGTCTTTGGCCCTGTGGAATAAGTAAAGTGGAGCAGCAATGAGAGCACACCACTTTCAGTTTCTTGTCCAAGTTGCGTATGAGGGGCGGGCCGAAGTTCGTTCCTTTACTGCAACCCTGACATAACCACTTCAGTGTGAAACACTTTCCTACCAATTACTGCTCATGCCACAGTCCATTTTCATGGTCCAATCGACAACAGGGACCCATTGTTTATCAAATAGTATTCACTTTTGCCGATTTATTACAATAATACGAAAAACTATTGTGGCTACTCTTTTTTTTTTTGAGTGTGCCACACAATACCTAAAAGTTTAGCCTGTTTAATTTTATGATGGCGTTCCTACATTTTTGTGGTTTCACAAGAGCGACATCGCTGGCTTTTCCTTTCTTTCCTTTTTTCCTTATCAATTTTGTAATGATGTGCTTTCTTGTTGTTTATTGCTGATCGCTTTTACAATTAAGATTAGGGCCAAAGGGGCCAGGGCCTCTAATTCTGACTCATTCTCAGGTGCTGTTTCTAATTTTGTGCATTCACCTAAGGGACAAATAAAGCTTTTATTGCCTTGTGTCTTTTTTCAAGAGCCAATGGTCAAAATAAAAAATAAATAAATCAATCATAACCTTGAAAAGTATACTAGGGTCACAACAAATTCTAATTTGTATGGTTGGGTTGATTTACTACCTTTCGCTCAATTTTCAAGAAATGTATTAATCCATTCTCCTTTGCAGATGTCCTCTGCTTTAGTTCTTTTATGGTATTCATCACAGAATTTTCAAAACCACCTTCTCCATCCAATCTTCCACTTGTCAACAGGTATATTAGCTAACTTCATAATAAATAAAAACTTGTTCATCTGAAACTGTAAGAACTTTATATTTTGGCAAATGGTTTGCAGATCGTAAATGCAAAGACACAACAACGTTTAAAGTGGAACAGAAAATCTGACTTGCTACTAAGGACATTTACTTGCAGGTTCCTTCTCAAAAGTCTGCCCCTTGAGACATCGGCTCCTATGTAATTGGAAAGGAATTCAACCTGGTATTATATATATCGTTTCTTACCCTAATTTTAAAATTCACACTATATTTCACAGTTCCCAGATGCAATTGGTTCACTGTAGTCCGTACTATTTATCTTCCACCACTCCTGCTGCAGTCAATGTTGATGGCTCTGATAAATTCGAGGTGCTGTGTATTTTAAATTCAAGACAATGGGATTTGAAAAGTTGGAATATTTGGTCCATTGCAAATGCTATGAAGCTAAAGATCTTTCCTGTGTTTGGTTTGATGTTCTTCATGTCCCATGCTTTTTGAATTAGTTCCATGTGAAGTGTCTCAGAAACCAAATGTGTTTGTTGGGAGACTGCACCATTGACAGTGGGCTATGTTACAAATATGTAATTTATTACATTTTTTGTGTGCAATTCTTCCCCTTTTTGGAAGGTTTTAGACTCGTTTTATTTTTTTTACTAATATCTTGGAATTTGAATAACATTTGGTGATTGGCAAATTAATTTTGATTCAATAAATTTATTTGGGCTGCTTTTGCCACTGTTTGGTGTGTTTATGCTCACCGCCATTTACTGCTCCCATTGCTGTGTTTTTATGGGTGTATCCTCAGAGGTCATGACCTTTGTTGAGTTTTAAAAAAAATCATCAAATGGTTCATTTCCAATCCCAGTTTGCAGATTCAAATTACAACCTTTTCATGCGGTAAAGTTCTTTGCTCTTTTTACCTTCTGGCTTTCGACTCATGGTCAGAATGCTGACTTTGATTTTTGTCTCATGATTTGGCTTTGGTCACAGTGCAGTGTACTTCCAGGTTTCAACTATTTTTTCAGTTTTTGACAAAGCTTTTTCTCTCGTTTACTTATAAAATATTCTTGCTTGTCTCCTAGTACAACATCAAGCCTCTTTGAGGTTTACTCTTCGTGGTCTCATTTTTTATTATTTTGTTGATCTGGTTAAGAATTTTGCATAATGTGTTTGGCTCTTGATGTTCTGGATTAGATTGGGTTAGAGGAGATCACTGGATGCACAGGTACACTGATTCAACCATTAAAATTAATTTTAAATTATTTTAAAACCATCTTAATTTACACCTTAAATTGATAAAATTAAAATTGTAGGTAAACCCATCTATACAGTTAAAACCATGCTCATTCCATTCGTATTAAAAAAAATATTAAAAAATATAAAATTTAAGCAATAAATAATTTAAATTACATTTGGGGTGCAAATAGCGCCCCCTATTGAAATTTTTAAGAAATGCCCTTAAAATAACCTTAAAAATTACTATTAAAGAGCTATATTTTGACTGTAAAACAATGGATAAAAACCCACAACCAACCCCTAATAAATTTAAATAAAGATTTAATAAATAATTTAAAAAATAATTCAAATCAGGGACAAAGAAGGAAGGTTAACCATTAATCTTGGACAAGAAGTTTTACATTTTTTTTAGGGTTACGGGTATGAATAGGGATGGAAAAGTCATAATATAAGCCCAGGGTTGCTTTTTAAGATGAAGCATGTACCCTGTGACTTTAGGATTAGGGTTATGTAACGGATAGGAAAATATCTTTTAGATCTCAAGATTTTTCTATTTTAGCATTTTGTTTACCTGTTCCATTACTTTGAGATTTGGAGCTTAAGAACTTTAATTAGAATGTTGTGCTCTTCTTTTACTCTCCAGTGTTTGTTTTTTCTGTCTTTTCCTTTAAGTGATTTTTCCACAAGATTAGAGATAATTATTTTAGATTTATAAGTTAATAATTTCTTGATTTTTTCATTTTTTGTTTTCTTTGTATTACACAATTTTGTTTTGATTGTTGTCTAATTTGATGTTAGTAAGGGTTTATAAGATCAACAATTATAAAGTTTGTGGGATTGGGGTTTAGCATGTTGTGCTTATCCTGGTCCTTTGGTAAAAACTTCAAACATTTTCTGCATAGGTTTATATTCCTAGCTTATATTTATTATAATTTTCTTCATCTTATTTTGTTGTTGTATTAAAAGCATTATTTTTATATTTAGTGCAATTATGAATTTTCTGTTAAGATTGCTTTGCTTGCTCATTGTTTAGTGCATATGTGTTGTCCATTTTTGCCTTTGTATGTTGGTCATGATATTAACTTTTTTGTTCTCCTTCCGTTTATTTTAAATAAATATCATCCATTATAAACATTTTGGATTGGACTTGTTTGTCATGGCATGGGTTTTCACAGCTCCTCTCCCTTTGAGGAGTTTATGTGTATTTTGTATATTTTGGAATACATTGGACTTTTAAAACCACTTACATTTTTTGGGCCTGTGTAGGCCAAAGCCTGCCTGCAGCATTTTGGATTATTCGGCCTTGGAGAGGTCTTATCTAGGCCAGCTCGGGAAGGACCTGGTTTATTTTATGGATCTTTAAAGGTCTCATGTCCTTTTCAGTTTTGTGTGATGCACATGAAATTTTTCCTTTTGAAATTTAATCATTATTATATTTTTCCATGTGCTTAAAACTATGAAGAATATTATTTAGATCAATTTATATGGATCCTAACAGTTTTGAATTTTGAAATCCCCATGGGATATATATATGTATAATTGTAAGTGTTGCTTGTCTGTCACCCCTGGGCATTGAAGCTTGATTTTGGTCTTAATCAACAGCTGACAGCTGCTGTGACACACTTAACACACCTAATGATTTTAATGTTTGGCCCACCAATGTCCTGAAACTGGACTTTGACACTTTCTCACAGCCAGCAAAGATACAGCAGCATGCATCATCTCAAATAAAATGTACAGGCGTGCACACCTACATCAACCACATTGCACAGGCTGTGGTTCCTTCTCACTGTAAGTGGTGGCGTGAGTATGTGCCACATGCACCATGACAGACAAGAATGACATTGTGAACTTTGGGCTGACATGCAAACAATAGCTGCTCGATCAGGTTACATTTCTGGCATGAAACCGAGAGGGAGCTTTGAGCCCTTCTCGTGGTTGATTGATCATGGTGACACAAAAACAATGACATGAGAACACAACAAAGGCTTGCACAAGAGGCTATATGAGTATGAACGGCTCTGTCAAGCACATAACACAGGCCATTTTGGTCACTTTTCATTGCAAGAGGCAAGGTTGATACGCTTGGAAAATTGACGTATTTGGACTTTCCCCTTATTCATCATTCAAGAAAGCTTTATCAGGAGTATCATATGAAGTATCGATAACCAATAATCCCCAGGACATGGTGCCTAAGTGTTCGTAATTCATCATCATGTTGATCATTTTCTTTGTGCAATTCACCAGTTTCCGTTCCCTTTTATTTGAGGACCAGAGATCCGCATGTTCCACTAGTATTACAGAATATCAAATAACGATAAGCACACTGATAAGCTGAAGAGTACAGCGGAGCAGTCAGTGCTGCTGCATCACAGTATTAGTTTTGAATCCTGCCTCTGTTGTTCTCTGGGAGTTTGCACATTCTCCCCATGGTATGTCAGTTTTCCTATCGTATCACAAATTCTTGGAATTGTACTGTATGAGAAAAGTTAGCAAGCATTTTTATGAGGAAGGACCAATAAAATAGCCAATTTAAAAAATACAGCAAGGGTTAAAGCCAGGAGTCAAAAAAAGATTGCCAAAATCTCTAACCTTAAACCAAAATGTAAAGTCTTAATGTTGATCAAATTTGTATACCACTATTATTATCTTATTATAGCTATGTTTTAATCTAAACCAAGAATGCACACTTGACTCCTGATAAATCATAAGAAATATTGCTATAGCAGTAAAACAAGCAAAAGACCCCAAAATGGTGGCTCCCAAGATGAAAACAAAATTACATTGAAAATAACAGTATAAAAAAATGACAAGTTTTAAAGGAAGCTGTCTAGAACAGAATAGATAACAACATTAAATTCTACGGATCAAAGGAAAAAAAACCAGATAATTATTATCTGTTGCAGGAAAATCAAGAAACATTAAATATAAACGGCAATCACAACAGCAAACTGATTGATTAAATCAAATTAATTGATTGTACTAATTTGGACCGATATGACTGAGTGTAGGACTGTGCATGACTTATTCTGCACTGAATTAGTGGGTAAGAGAATGGATGGATAGTGTAAATAAGGAGACTGGAAAATTCTAAAGGGTTGGGGTACTCAAGTGATCCTCATTTAACTAAGAAATCAAAGTTGTAGAAAACAAACACACGATAAGTTTGCCGTCATCTTGCTCAAACGCGAGTCTCTTTGTGACTGAATTCAACATGGTGGATGAGGTGGTTTTCAGGAAGATGAGGTGGAACGAGTGGGTTCAGAAGACTGGAAGATGGAGGTGACGTTATTGGTGCGCTTTGTCCGTCAATCATCCATTCTGCAAAGAGAGGAAGATAAAAGGCATTAAGTGGCAGCACCACCCCCTGGTTTACCAGTTCACAAGCCCTGAAGTTGTCTCCCATGTGGACCTGTGTCACAATGACAATACACAGATATGCTAACCTTTGTGAATTCATAAAGTTACCTATTAGTAACACATTAAGATCTTGGTATTGAAGCTTGTGAGCATACTAAAATATGATGCTGCCTGTTTTATAGCATTATATTCCAAGTTAGATATCCTTGATCATTTCATTATACCTTATTGTTTTGTGTATCACACCATTGGGGACAATAAAAAAACACCCTCAATCTTTTTGGAGCCATGCAGAAGAGAGGAGAGGTTAGGTCCTGAAATACACAAAAGAAAATAACCAATGGTCTGTTCTTGTGCTCTTAACTATTCTATTTGTCTGTCATCCCCAGCGTCCTCGTTGACAGCACGGTCAACAATGTCAACTGACTTCCAGCCACGCCTCTTGTTACGTAGGAGTGGGGCCAGAGTCTGAGGCCAGATGTCACGTTACTGTTTGTCCTGAAAGTCATCCTCTGCTCTGTGGAAAACCAAAGAGGGTTAATTAATGATGGTGTAACTGTCTTCTCCTCTTTGTGCATTTCATTTAAGAGCAACACAGCTTGCGTATGTGACAGCATATCACTTTCATTCATCCCTTTTTCCTTTTATAACTATCATTAAATTCATATTTTTTAATATAACTGCTGCTATCATTGTTTATATGTGTTGGATAGAATTTAAACTTTAATATACTTTATTTCATAATTAAGTTTCTGTTGTTTGTGTTTTTAATGGATTGCCCAGCTGGCAATATTTTGGCAGGAAATAAGGTGCCAGTGGGATGGCACATGGCAGAGCAGAGTGCCAACTGAAGCATTTCCAAGGAGCAGAAGAAACCCATTCGTGAAGAGTACTCCTTTGTACAGGCCACAATGCTGCTAATGGTACCTCAAAAGTGAATCTGATTAGGGTAGCACAGTATAAGTGAGGCCACAGAGGACTGTCAAGACGTCAGTGCAGCTCCTTCAAAATAGGTAGGTGGCAGCAGAGAAAAGTTGGGACCCTTTCCAAAACAGGAGAGCACACATTCATTAATCCACCCTTCTCCATTACACCTTGCTAGTGTGCATGACTGTGCCTCATGATGAAGTCGGATTCAGGGTTGTCTCTTTTTCTGCCTTGCTCCTTTTCAATTCTCACTTTATTTATGATTGTATTCAAGGTCCCATCTGGCAGCCTAGTTTTCTATCTTCTCTGCTATCGTCTCTCACTCTCTCTATTTGTTTATATATATATATATATATATATATATATATATATATATATTTGTATGTATGTGTGTACGATTGAAGAATGTTAAATTTGGTCACATTGCTGAACTGTGCTGAAAAAGAAATGAATTCCCCAGCTTCAGAATGCAGCATTGAGTGTGAAGGTCAAACTCCCACCATCCAGTCACAAGGTTACTTTCCCAGAAGCACTTTTAATAACTGCCCCACGAGTGCAGATATCAAAGTGACTTACCGATGGAAAAAACTAAAAGCTTATGCAAGCAAATGCATGAAAAATAAGAGCTTTCATAATATTTTTCACTAACATGCTTTTTCATTTAAAAGATGTACAATATTAAGCACTTAAAAATATAATAGAAGAATTACTTTCACATAAAACATTTATAGAAGTACCACTTAGGAAATAAACAAGTCACACTTTATGGTATACGTCAAAACCCCTAAAAAGCCAATATTGTTTATATATTGCTTTCAACAAAACCAATAGTATTTTATACAATTACAGTGTTCAAATACACTGTCAAAACAAAAAATAACCTTAGACCCAATCACTGGGCTAACGAACTGCAATATAATTGTAGCTTATTTTCTGCTGTTGTAATGGACATTATAAAAAGAAGCCTATTTCACATAAAAGAGAGAATAGTAAGGTGAGAGTCTGCATTGTTATATGGAAAGCAAATGAGAGAAGATGAATCACTTGTGTGATGTGAAAGTGGTGGCAGACGGATAAAACACACTGTTCAGCACTTATTCAGGAACAGAAAGACACTCCAAAAGTATGAAATTATATATTGAAAGGCCATTTGAAGACTAAAACACTAGTAATTTTTTTGCTTGTCTGAGGGGAGTTGTGAAATAGAATACAGAAAACAAGTGCTTGCCACATTTTGAAATACTTAGAGAGCACAAGGTGGTCACTTTGCAAGAAAGTGCACATCGAAGGTGTACAGAGGTCTCTTTTGAAGGTGGGGTTGTGCTTACTGTATACAGTCGACCCTTGATATACGACCGGCCTAACATGCGAACAACTTGATTTACAACCAAAATTTTTGTTTTGATTTACGACTTAACATCTTGCGTTCACGTGTATCCGCTTGTGCGATTGTAAACAAACAGCCGAGAGTGTTCGTAAGTGTCAGTCGGATCCCAGATACATGTGTTTGTGGACGTAATTTCGGTCAGTGCAGTGATTTATCTATATATAATTCACTAAGACCATGGCAAGCAAGATGCATAATTGCTAAGGAAGGAAGAGAAGGTAACAAAGGTAAAGAAAGCGATTGTTAAGGGATATTAGCTAGCGGGCTGGCACAGCACATGATGATGTCATCAAGCTGAGTCAGCACCGGCTTGCTTTGGAGTGTATTATTACAGCAGTTCACAACACGACCAGCCTTGAACTGAGTGCTTCGACTACTGTCATTATTAACTTGAGAAACAGCGATCACAATCGAAACGAAGAAGGAAATTGTGCGGAAATATGAGAGTGGTGTTCGTGTGACCGATATCGCTAATATGTACAGCATGTCGAAATCCACCATCTTGACAATTTTACAAAGAAAAGATTTGCATAAGGAGGCTCCTTCTAAACAATAACTACCTTCCGTTTCATTCTCCTCCTCCTCCCTTCCTGCAGCCCAAAGATGTCAAATTAAATGGTGTGTACAGTATGAAATTGTTGTTTCTGGTAGGCTAGGCACTTTTTCTAATGTACTAACCAAAAAGTTATAAAAATTATTGGTGTTTTGGTAAATTATACAACCCTTTTTTATTATGAAAAGGTTAAGTAAGTGTTGCTGTGGGAGGTTCGGAGCGCATTATGGGTATTTCCATTATTTCTTATGGGAAAAATAGTCTTGACTTACAACCAACTTGAGTTACAACCAGCCCTGGCGAACGAATTGAGTTCATAAGTCAAGGGTCCACTGTATTTTATTTTCTTCAGACCCATCATTCGATAAATCAAATAAGTGTAGAGAGAAGCCATCCTCTCATCCATATTCTGAATCTGTTTTCTGTTATAGGAATTGAGAGCATATCCTACATTGTCTGCAAAAACAGGAACATTTATATTTTACACCCTTAGCTGGCTATTAATTTGTTTTTCTTAATAATGCAATTGTGTCAGTTATTTTATTAGTTTCTGTCACTAGCTTTAAGCTACAGTCATGTCTCTTAACCAACAACAGAATAAAGGTGTAAGTTACTGTAATAGTTGAGTTAGCATTAACTAATTATTGTTTGCAAAGCTCCCGGGTAAGTAGTGTTAAAAGGAAATACAACTATGGCTACTAGTTGTCTTTATAAATGTAACCTCAGAGGTTAAGCTCGGTTAAACTAGTGCGTGTGATATAATAAAACCTCAGGGGCTAAGTAGCTTTCTTAGTGTGTGTTACATGAATACAAATTCACATGCAACCTCAGAGGCTAAGCTCTATTCCTAAGCATGTATTTTAGTATAAAACCTCAGAGGTTAGGCAGTTTAACTTAATGTGTGTTACATTTAATTCAAAGCCTAATTATTGCAAGAATATTCAGTCAGTATGACAAATATGAAAATTTGGACTGTGAACCGCAGAGGCTCGATTTCTAGTGTGTGATCACATTAAAAAGGGTTAAAGCTGTTCTGCAATAATACTCACAAGGGCAAAGTAAAAGATCAGTGGCCTCATGTATAAATGGTACATACCCACAAAAATGTTACGTATGACCGTTTCCACACTCTCATTGCGATGTATATAAACTAAACTTAGCTTAAAGCCACACGCATTCGTACGGCAGCACACCCCATTGCATACGCTCATTTCTGCCTGATTTTGCAAACTGGTGACACCCAGCATCAAATCAGTGCTACTGTTCCTGTGTAGTTTCCCTTTTTTGTTAGATTCACATCCATGATACAAGCTTTATCAAATACACTGAAATTAACCGCATTTCGAGTTATAAATTTAAGGCACCTGATTGTAATCAACCTGCAACAATACAATGGTGCACAGAATGGGCAAGCTATTCCAAATACCACAGCTGCTTTAGCGTTGTTTCTCTTGGAGTATTTTAACTCATTGTATCTGAGTGTGGAATCACAACTCTACAGCAGCTGATCAGAAAGCTCTACGGTGGGTTGTTTCAAGAGCGTAGACGATTATTGGGATACAGCTGGAGGACTGTGTAAGGAAAGCCACCAGCATCTGCATGGTTTCCACTCAGCCACGCGCATTTGAACTTCTCCTATCTGGCAAATGCTTCAGAGCCTTTCCTGCACAGACCACAAAACTCAGAAACAGCTTTATCCCAAGAGCTATAATGGCGCTTTTCCACTGCATAGTACGGCACGACACGGTTCAGTTCAGCTCACTTTTGGGGGGTTTTCCACTGGGAACAGTACCTGGTACCTGGTCCTTTTTTTAGTACCACCTCAGCCGAGGTTCCAAGCGCGCCGAACCGTTACCAAAACGTGATGTGTAAACTCTGCTGGTCACTGATTGGCCGGAGAAAATCGTCATTACTGCGTCACTGAACTTGCGACACGAGACACAACAGACCCGCTAGATTTTTAGCACAGCCAGCGAAGGTTCGGACGCACCATTTTGTTTTAACCAAAAATGGCTGTTTCGTGGTCTATTGAGGAAGTACAGACATTCCTCTCATTGGTAGCCGAGGAGCGGATCCACCGAGAGCTGGATGGGGTGACGCGGAATGAAAAAGTTTTTCAGGAGGTCGCTAAGCTCTTGGGCGCACACGGCTACCATCGGACTTACAAACAGTGTAGGGACAAGTTAAAAAAAAATGAAGAGCGACTACAGGAGTATAAAGGACCACAACAGCCGGAGTGGTTCAAACAGGCACTCGTGGAAGTGGTTCGACCAAATGGACGCAATCTACGGTAGCTAGACCAGCGAACAATGGAAGGGAGGGTGTCCTGGACTCGGCCACGCCATTGTTGGACTCGGCCACGCCATTGCTGTTGGAGAACATGATCGAGGATGGTACGTTGTGTTAATATAACGTTTGAAATCTTAACTTTACTGATTTTATTGACCGTCGATTCTTATTTTATATCGCAATTTGACTGTAAAATCATGGCCTAATGAAGCACGAAGTCCTAGTAGCTAACATTTATCAGTGGTAGTGCTATTGTTCATGATGTTCATGTTTTTTTTTTT
>JANRMT010062800.1:857601-874734 GCA_026402145.1 Polypterus bichir lapradei
TTCATATTTTTACCTTTTATAATTGTTTTGCTTTAATAAAAACAATCTGATCAAATACGTGTACCCCAAGACTATATTAAAGATTTATTATTGTATGAGCAGGTAATGTACCTCTTGATAAAGACAAATGATTAATGCCGCCACGATACAAGCCAAAACAATTTAAAAAAAACAAGGAATACATTGTAAACTTTGAAATGTTGTTTAAAAATGTATTGATAATACACTTTACAGAACATGCTACGTGAATAGTTAGCTATTCAAGTAACGCATCAGACCTGCACGGACATCCCTGCCCTCCTCCTCTACAGCCTGTGGCACTGCCACCACAGTCTCTGCTGCTGCGGGTAAATCCCAAGCATTCTCATAGGTCTCACCATGACTCTCACAAAGGCTATGTAGAGCACAACATGTCAGCACCATGGACTTCACAAGGTTGACAGCACAGTCATTTCTTTTCATAATGCATCGCCATCTTCCTTTTAATCAACCAAAGGCATTTTCAACAACTACGCGTGCTCTGCAGATTTTCATGTTGTAGACCTGCTGTTCTGCTGTCAGGTGTCCAGTGTCAATGAATGGTTTTAAGAGCCAGTTCTGCAAGGGATAGGCAGAGTCTCCTAGAATGTAGTAGCCAGCAGTCACCCCACCTATGTTTCTGGTGTTAGCTGGTATGTGGTTTCCACGGCTTGCCAACTCCCACAGTGTTGACAGTCTCAAAACCCGGGCATCATGCAGGCTTCCAGGCAGTCCTGTGAAAACATTCCAGAAAAGTCCCTTTCCATCCACAACACCTTAAAGGATGATGGAGTGCCAGCCTTTACGGTTGAAATAGTCACAGTGATATTCCTCTGGTGCTATGATGGGGATGTGTGATCTATTAATAGCACCAATACAGTGTGGGAGCCCCCACCTGTTCTCCATGTAGGCAGCCATTTCTTTAAACTTTTCCTGATCTGGATAACGAATTAGCTCTGGTACCAACAGGGTTTCTGCTGCTGCACAGAACTCCTGAACACACCGACACACAGTTGTTATGCTTACACCAAAAAGATGTCCAACACTTCTGTACTCAGCACCGGTTGCAAGCTTCCACAGTGCGATGGCTATTCTTTTCTTTAAAGGTACACACACGCGGAAGTTTGTGTCCCGTCTCTCCATCGCTGGACGCAGTTTGTTGCATAAGTGGATGAATGTTTCTTCAGACATTCGAAAGTTCTCCAGCCACTGAGTGTTTGTAAAACCGGGAACAATCACATCCCACCACTCTGAAGCACGGTTAAATGTCCAAACAGATGGTCTGTTGCGGCGACTTTTTTGCAAAATGTGGAAGATCTGTAATATACAGAATCAGCATTTTAATGTTACACTGGCAGTTAAGTTCATTTTATGCTTTGCAACAGTGATAAAAGTTAGCTAGTGATGTGCTTTTTTTAGATGCTTACCCTTGCGCGTCGTCGAGCTAAAGTGTTGTCGTTGTCTGCGTGTTGTTGTAAAAGTTCCAAAACTCTCTTGTTTTTTTTAGCTGTGTTTTCTTTGGCTGCCATCAGCCTCTTTTGAAACAAACTCCTTCGTCTTGCTGTTAAAAACATCCACATGCCGAGAATGAAGAACACCATTCCGTCGATATGCTCCATTGTTGTGTGTTTGTTTGTGGCGCGTTTACGATAATGTCACGGCAGTAGAGGCGGCGCAACTATAACGACACGTGAATAATCCCACCCACTCTAAAGCGGTACTAAACTGCAGTCGAAACTCAAATCGAGCCGAACTGAGCCGAACCAAGGTGAGCTGTACTGAACCGTGCTGTGCCGTGCTATGCAGTGGAAAAGCGCCATATATGCACTCAATCAGTCCAGCAAGTGCTCCTAGTAGAACTGCTTGTACTTAGAATTAGAATTACCTCACTGTAAACTTGCACTGCAGCTTATAGGCTATATGGTGGGTCAAATTAATAAAACATATTTTCCTGTCCACACTGGCTCCAATATCCTACACTTGCAAATTATATTCATGAATTTACCTAACATCTATGTCTCTTCAAGGCTGGAAAAAGCCAAAGTCTTCAGATGGAAGCCTTACAGATAACACTTTGGAGCAAATGATAGCCACACTTAGTAACTTGTGTGTGTACTTTAACTGTATTCTTCGTCAAATACACTATATAATGAAATTAATTAATTTCTTATAAAAGCAAAATATTCATGATTTAAGAAAGATTTAAGAAACCAGATCCATCCATTAATCTACTATCAAGCCTACTTACACCAGCTCATAATTACTGGGGACCAGAGCCCACCCAAGCAGCACAGGCACAAGGCAGCAATTAACCTTGGAGGAATTAACAAATAAAACTGAACTAATTAAAATGAGAACAACCTCATAGCCTAGAATTATTTTATTTCATCAAATAATTTAAAAATTCATACTATAAATGGCTTCCGTCAGAGGGAGAAGTCTTCCTTCAGACTCATTCTGCTGCTAATATTAGCCTGTATTAACATGATAATGAGCTTTGTTATCCTTTTGGGTTCAAGGTTAAAAATTTTACCGGTTTTCTTCTAATAACTTGCAAGCCATTCCCCAGTTTGAAATTATATGCAAAATCCTAGGATTACCATATCATTGGATTTTTTTTTTTCCAGGCGTCCATTACATAAAGGTCCTGGTCTGCCTCAAAACTCACCAGTATGCAATAAACAGAGTAACAGCAAATTTATGTTAATCTGTTTAATATAATACAGCGTGGTTGATGATTCTGCCTGCTTTAATGTAATGTAGTAAGCGTATGTTTATATTTTCGCTAGCATATTGTCATTTTTTTTTTTTTTTTTTCGTCCTGGATACTCTGCTTACTTACCACCCACACTCCAAAGATGTGCATGTTAAGTTAATTGGCCCAGGGCCAGAAATGGCCAGCCTTCAACCCCACAACTGAATGTAAGCGTGTGCTCAGTGCTGGCAGGACCTGTGATTCTGTAATGGAAATGGCTGATTCAAAACTTTAGTGAATTAGATGGCATTCGTTTCAACTGCATGCTGGCAATGCTTTCAGAACTTTTGTTTTCATAAAGTGTTAACTTATTTTTATATTTTTTTTATATTACAACAAATTATCATTTTTCTATACAGGAATAAGAACATGTGTTTTTCCCAAAGGTCAATTTAATTCAGATAGTTGTAGACAGAACATTTTGCCCAAAGCAAACTTAATTGTTAAAGAAAAAAAATATTTTTTTATAATCATATTGTGATAAGAGATTCTGAATGAGATAACAACTATACGATTATACCTCTGGATTTAAATATGGTGTCTCTGCTGTCAACCATTGTTCTTCCTTCCATCCCAGTTCTCTTGACCCTGTTCACTATTTTGAAACATTACTGCAATATTAATGGTGGTACATGCGGGGCACATATGCAGCTTTTAGCAGCTTAGCTGTTTAGCATGTTGCTTTTAATAGTAATGACTGTTCTGGATTTTATTATTTGAGGTGCTGGTCCTTTATACAGAGGTGCCCAGTATAAGGTGGGTTGGATCTTAACAGAGGTGTGTTTGACACTACAAGTAATCCTCCATCGCTTTGCATTTATCCTCAATATTAAAGGGAGAACGTGGAAACATTCAAGACAAAAGAGATAGAGAAAGGGGTGAGCTATTGTGAAGATGGCTGCCTTTTAACCAAAGGAATACAGCTACCTGGATAGCAGGGCTTAAAACACGTGCAGGACAGAAATCATAAGGTGTGAGAACAAAGTATCGAACCAATAATGAAAGGAAATCAACAAATGTTTGCTTAGAAAAATGTCTTTTTAACTTCTTCTGGAAGAACTGTGAGTGATAAACACAGTTGAATCCCAGTGAGAGAAGGCCATTCCATTGGAACATATTTATTTTTTCGATCTTGCCTGTACTCCGCAACATGTTCAAATGACAACTCATGTTCAAACGGAATCGCGTTTTCAAATAGTGACGTTTTCATGTATGAATGCGTGTGTGCGTTCGCGAGAAAGGCAGAGACAGATTCGATCACATTCAAGTGGATACAGGAATATAAAATAAACACTTTTGCAAAGGTATAACGAAACAAGTGTGCTTTCATTCAAGAATAAAACTGAACAACAAAAAATTCAAGTGACAACAAGATACCAGGAAGACATGATTCACCAGCGTTTATGTGTCTGCTTATACCCCTTCACCGATTATCTTTTACAAGTAGCAAAACTTTACACCGGCTGTTACATACTGAAATCTATGGCTTCTTGTTTTTAGGTGCATACACCGTCAGCATGACACTGTCAGATCTAAACACTAGTATGGCGAATTGTTCACGTACTAAACTGACTTTAGCTGCAGGTGAATGTCCCATTTTACTTACGGTGCCAAGCAGAGTTGTGTCACGGTACAGCAGTCTATTAGCCAGCGAAAGTGCTGTGAAGAAGCTGTTTGCTGTTATGGCTCTGCCTTTGTCCAGAAAAGGCTCCATAAGCTTTATGACTGCAGTCTTTGCCTTGGGTTGTAACTCAAAACACAGTTCTCAAAAAACATTGCCAGATGTCCGAAATCGCAGCAAATCTGTCATTTTTCACACGTTCTGCACGGGTGTCTTTGTTGTCAAAGCGCAGATGCCATATGGTAGTCTGATAGAGGTCAAAGGACATTGTATCTTTGATTGCCGGTACAACAGATATTTCTGAACAGGCGTCAGCCACAGCACCAAATGTGGTCATCACTGCTTTTGTGAAAAGAATGGAGATAAGCGGCATCAACTCTGAGAGGGAGAGGCAAGTTCGTTGTACTACATGAACGTCACTGACAGAATAAAACTGAATAATAAAAAAAACAAGCGCTTTTACAAGTAGCCAAAATTTACAATGGGTGTTAGAGACTCAAATCAAATGTATGTTTTTATTTATATTATAGTAAAAATAATAAGAGCAGCTCAATACTCGGAGTGCCGAACCTCGACCCCGGTGCCTTCAGGTTAAAAGGCAGCATTTCTTACCTTTGCACCATCCAAGAAGACATATCAACTTTCCATCGATTGGTATTTGAGCTTTGGTTTTTAACTCATTGACAGCAGCATGTAAATCGAATTTTTTTTTTCTTTGGTTATATTCTTGAATAAAAGCGCACTTGTTTATTTGGTATTTGGACTAAAGTCTTCACACATTATACACTGCACGTCATTATTAGTATAGCATGGAAACATTTCTGTTTTAGGTATGTATTCAGCATTTCTTGTCTTGCATTTCCTTTCATCCTACACTTACCCAGATCTTTGTAGATACAGAACACACATGAAATGAATGTATTCCAAATAACGATATATCTGTATTATTTACCCAATTTAACTCCAGGCACATCACATGCCGATAAGGAGCCTTGGCTTGAGCTGGGAGAATTTTTTTCCCCCAAGTTGAGCTCTGTCTGGCGGGTTGGGGGATGGGACAGCAGGCTGCTTGCTGCTTGTGCTGATCAACACATTTACAAAACAAAAGATGCTGATGAAGAGGTGCAAAGAAATTTAAGGTGGGCTGGAATTACAAGCTTTTTCTTAGGCTTCAGGGATTCTAGTGTTAAAGTAACAACTGGGATCCACTGTACTATTTCCTTTCATAATTTTAAACACTTCAATCATGTCCTCTCTTAATCTTTTTTGTTTAAACTGAACTCCAATGTCTCTTCAAAGCTCATGCTCATATCTCTCAGTTCCAGAATCAGTGTTGTCACTCTTCTGTGGACTTCCTGTAGTGCTGCTATGTCTGTTTTGTAATATGAAAGTGTGGTAAAGCAGAACTGTGGCGATTGTGCCAATATAAATAAGTAATTAAAAAAGGTGCAGCTAGGCCTGGGTGTGGCACTCTGCTGCACGGTTGTGTGGAGTTCAGTGGGGGGCAGTGAGCTGATTGTCTGTTACACACTCTTGGAGTTAACTTAGCTTTTACTCATTGAGTCTCGGCTTCTCATGAGGCATGCGCCTGAGAAGAAAAGCAAAGAAAAGCAAATGGAAGTTAAGGAAAGAGAGAGTAAGAGGCAAACTTTTGAGGAGTCCAAGCAGTATGGTATGGAGGCTGATATTTGGGAGTATGCACTCGAGAGGTGGGCTGAAGAAGGAACACACCTATAGAACTACATTTTGGAGTAGGAGCGACCTCATTGTGCGGTGTCTCCCTTAAGATGCTGAAAGAGTGGAAGAGGGAGATATAAGTGGGGTTTGGGGCAGTGCCCTGCAGAAACTGAGGGACTGGCAGAGGTTCAAACCTGTGTTTATATGGTTCACTGAACCTCTCTGCAAGGCCTTAGTGGGATAAGCAGAGGAGACTTTGGATTTTAGATAGATGCATTGAGGCTTGTGACTGTTTTAAAAGAAGACCTGCTTGAGTTTTAACCCCATTAAAAGGATTGTTTATTGTTTTTTATTGATAGTTTTTAACCTCAATGTACACTTGGTTTTTATAGATTAATGAAAAGCACTGTACCATTTGCACTTATTTGGATTTTGTTTGAAATGAAAGCACTGGAGCACTATATACCTACCTCTTGCTGACTATGTGTGTCCTCATTTGCCTGGTTTCCTTATTGATAGATCTGGGTTCAAGATGCCAGGGACCATGGAGCCAACCTGGACCATCAAAGGAGACAAATACTGAACATAGAATTCCACAATAGGTCTCACTAATGCATTATATAGCTTAAGCATAATCACCCTTTACTCAAAATAACCTCCCTTCATTATGCTTCAGAAGGCTTAAGTTTGGCCCAGTCCTCAACTTTAATATTTTGTTCCAGTTACCATCCTGGGGATATTTTGCAATGTCGGCAGTTGAACCTGATGGTAACAAGAAAAAAAGGGTTAGTGTACAAGAAAAATATACCCAACAGGGTATCCTCAATTGACTTTCTGAGCATCCCTTTAAAAAAAAGACTTACCGCAGGAACCGAATTCATGTGTCTTCTTTGGGTACCCTGTGGTCTTCCAGCGATAATGTTCAAAAGTACACTATAACTCTTTGTAATTCTCTGTTGAAATATTAAAGCTGATGCAGATGTCTTTCTAAGGCCCTGAATGCAGTTTCAGATAATCTGGTCCATTGTGATTGTAATCAGAAGGGTATTCAACTAAGTTTGGCTTAGTCACCTAAGCTATTTTATCGTCCTTGAACCTTTTGTGAACGTGTTTATTTGATCTTTGGACTTCAGGCTTCACAGATTTTATAGTTTATGCCTACATTTTGTAACATTTATTACTAAAATATGAAAAAGTTTCTGTTTTAACAATGTGTTTACACAGATTACTGTAGAAACGGAACACACATGAAATGCATGTGTGCCAAATAACGATCTATTATTTCCACTCTAAAACTCCACCAGTTCACTCCCAGATAATTAAACAAGGCATGAGCTGAGAGAACTTAGTGAACGTTCTGCGACGGTGGGGGATGGAACAGCAGGCTGCTTGTCTTAATCGGCACATTTACAGGACAAAAGACACTGACGGAGAGGTGCGAACAGATTTTAAGGTGGACTGGATTTACGAGTATTCTCGTAGGCTCTGGTAATTCTAGTGTTAAGAAACAGACTTACCGCAGGAACAGAATTCATGTGTCTTCTTTGGGTTTCCTGTGGTCTTCCAGCGATAATGTTCAAAAGCACACTATAACTCTTTGTAATTCTGTGTGGAAATAATAAAGCTGATGCAGATCTCTTTCTAAGGCCCTGAATGCAGTTTCAGATAATCTGGCCCATTGTGATTGTAATCTGAAGGGTATCCAACTAAGGTTGGCTTAGTCACCTAACCTACATCTTGTCCTGCATATGCAGGAGAAGTCACAATGAAGCACCTGATGTATTTTATTATTAAATATCACACCAGTAAGCTTTCTTCATTAGAGCATGTGTATTATATTTTAAAGCCCTCTTGCAAAGACACAATCATCACGATTGGCAGACATCACTGGTTATATGGTTATGACATTATATGCACAAACCTCATTTCATCTCAGATTCTGTGTTTTTTGTCATTATCCATGCTATATATTTATTAGAATTGTTGAAAATGTGTAGCTGTTGGCATTTGAGAAGTTTCTGCTGGTTATTTTAAATAACACTGCAAATATCTCACAAATAACATTGGCTTTAGACCATGGTATAACAGACACTAGCAACTAGTATTCACATTCTTCAATAAACTGTGAAATAAGCTAAAATAAAAATTATTTTGAATTAGAGTTTTGGGAAAAATCGATTTTGGACCAAAAATATATACAATACTAATTTCAGCTTTCAGTGATCATATAAGAGAAGAACATTGTTAATAAAGGTAAGAAATTTGCTGCAAGAGAAAAATGTATTTGAAACTTCCTGACTGTTATGCTAAGGCTTCCTGACTTTATTTACTAAAGCATATTTTAGATTAGAAGGTGAGGTCATATCTTCTTATATAATTTGCTACCGTAGCTGTCCGTTTGTCTGTCCAGGATTTTAAATCACCTGTAGCTCTCAAATAGTTTGACCTGAAATTTGGTATACATATACTAAGTGACGTCTACTATCAGCTTTCGGGGTGATGACTGACTTCCATGGTTATTCCTCTTTTTATTTTTATTTTATTTTATTGTAAAATCAACTCTTGACAGTGGCCAGCAGGCCAGCCGTGTCGCACATGGCGCCGTTGTTATCCTTACCACCTTTGCCATCACTTCCCCTACCTCTTCATATCTTAAATCATTCTTGAGGCAGATTGAAGACTTAAGTACCAGCTTAAGTGAAATATTAAAGAAAACGTACTAAGTAATTGCCACACAAAAACTGACTTAATCAGTTTTAATGCGAAAAGATGTCACCTGTCCATTAAAGATCCCACAATTGACAATGTGTACCGGAGCAAAAACCAAGCCAGGAAGTCGAAGGACAGATCTAGAGAAGGCTAAAAAAATCCATGCAGCACTGAAAGTTCTTCACAGCACAATGGTCTTCAATTAAACATGTTTGAATCAACCTAGAGCTGGCCACTCAACCAAACTAAACAATCTTGGCAAAAGAGCCATGGAAAAAGATGTGACCAAAATCCTCACTTTGCAAAAAGGTACCTAAATGATTCTTAGTCAATGAGAAACAAGATTCTCTGGTCTGATGAAACCAAGATTAGTTGTCATGTTTGGAGGATTCCAGGCACTGCTCATCACCTGGACATTTCTATTCCAGCATTGAAGCATGGTGGTGGCTGCATCATGCTGTTGGGTTATGTTTCAGTTGGAGGAAAGCTGAATGGAGCAAAGTACAGAGATATCCTTAATAAAAACCTTCTCCAGAGAGCAATGGACCTTAGACCAGGCAGAAGGCTAAACTTACAATAAGACAATGGCCATAAACACAAAGCCAGGACAACACAGGTGTTGCACAGGGACAACTCTGTGAGAGTCCTTGAGCTGCCCAGCCAGAGCTCTGACATGGACTCAATCAAATGTCTCTGGAGAGACCTGAAAATGCAGTAGCTGTCCACCAACAGACTCCAGCCAGTCTGACAGAGATTGAGAGTATCTGCTGAGAAGAATGGCAGAAAATCCTCAAATCCAAGAAGACTTCAAGCTGTAAATACTGCCAAAGGTTATTCAACATAGTACTGAGTAAAGGGATTGAATACTTGTGCCAATGAGATTTATTAGTTTTATATTTTTTTACAGATTTGCAAAAATGTCCAAAATCCTGATTCTACATTCCTATTCTGGGGTATTGAGTGTTGTTTGATGAGGGAAAAAATGAATTTAAATGATTTTATCACCAAGCTTTAACATCTTAAAATGTGAAAAAAGTGAAGGGACCTGGACTGTTTCTGTATCTAGTGAACACAACATGAAAAAATAAATATCTAAGAACATGTACAGAATTATTATTTTTTTACTTTTTAAACCTGCTCTTCATCTAAAGTTTCCAAGAGCAAATACAATTCCAGATAGAGATTGAACCTTTAGCTACAGGGCCCCAAAGCTGTTTGAATGATCTGTCTGCTTATGTTGAGGATACTTAACCAGTCTCACCAATTCAGTACTCTCAGGTTGTTCATACTGCAACATTTGTATGCATTAGTTCAGAACTGAAAGCTTAGAAGTCATTATGAACTTTTAATAACACTCCTGTATTCGGTTTCTCTTCTCATTGTCTTGTGGTGACACTTACCGCATTGCAAAACTATTCCTGCCCATAGAACATCACATCAGAGATACTGGAAGTGTTTGGACTTGATGGGATTCACTCTGCTTCTCACTATATTTCAATTTTTCCAGTGGAAGATTTCTTCATGTGCAGTAAATATGATGTTGTTGAATAGCTGGCTTAGGTCATTAGAATACTACTTCCTATATTCAACTGTGGTCCCTCTGAGAACTTTTGTCTCCAGGAATACTTTACCTTAAAACTTTTATCTCCTCAGTTTGTTAAGATTCTGTATCACTACTATTACATTTAGATAATTTGATTTATGATCTGCTGTTCAACTTGTTTATAAATGTAAATTTTGTTTAGTTTAATAATTTGCTGTTATCGCATATAATTATAAAAACATGGAAGTACTTTGACCCTGTACATAGTGAAGAGTGCTATAGAGGAATTCAGTTAGTTAAGAAGAACTCAATATTTGTTGTAGTATGAATGACTGCTTTTTGCAGATGATGTTGTCCTGTTTGCTTCATCAGGCCGTGATCTTCAGCTCTCTCTGGAGCGGTTCGCAGCTGAGTGTGAAGCGGCTGGGATGAGAATCAGCACCTCCAAATCCGAGACCATGGTCCTCAGCCGGAAAAGGGTGGAGTGCCCTCTCAGGGTTGGGGGTGAGATCCTGCCCCAAGTGGAGGAGTTTAAGTATCTCGGGGTCTTGTTCACGAGTGAGGGAAGAATGGATCGTGAGATCGACAGGCGGATCGGTGCGGCATCCGCAGTGATGCGGGCTCTGCATCGGTCTGTCGTGGTGAAAAAAGAGCTGAGCCGTAAGGCAAAGCTCTCAATTTACCAGTCGATCTACGTTCCTACCCTCACCTATGGTCATGAGCTATGGGTAGTGACTGAAAGAACGAGATCGCGAATACAAGCGGCTGAAATGAGTTTCCTCCGCAGGGTGTCTGGGCTTTCCCTTAAAGATAGGGTGAGGAGCTCAGTCATCCGGGAGGGACTCAGAGTAGAGCCGCTGCTCCTCCGCATCGAGAGGAGTCAGATGAGGTGGCTCGGACATCTGATCAGGATGCCTCCTGGACACCTCCCTGGTGAGGTGTTCCGGGCACGTCCAACCGGGAGGAGGCCCCGGGGAAGACCCAGGACACGCTGGAGGGACTATGTCTCCCGGCTGGCCTGGGAACGCCTTGGGATTCTCCCGGAAGAGCTGGAAGAAGTGGCCGGGGAGAGGGAAGTCTGGGCTTCTCTCCTTAAGCTGCTACCCCCGCGACCCGACCTCGGATAAGCGGAAGAGGATGGATGGATGGATGGATGGATGAATGAAACCTCACAACTCCTCCTTTCTCTTTGTATCTGTCTTTCAAGACCTCCTCTTAATCCACTTTCATTCCTTTTTAAGTATTCATATTTTTCTTCTCCTTTATTATCATTTTCCTTATTTACTCACATTGCCCCACTTAATTCTTCCTTAATGTTATTGGCAAATGACTTAGCACTGTGCACCATTTCTCCTGAGAGATTACAAGTGCTCTGCGTCCTTCATTCCCACAGCTTCCACATTGCAAAGTTGTACACACATGCCTTGACACGTGCCATTTTCCTCACAACATCTGTACATCTTCAGTTAGCCCTTGTAATAAATTACTTTCCAATTTGGACAAACGCTTGTAAATGGAGTACTTTTCTATCTAGTTGTCGTAATTGGAGCTGCCGTCTATATAAACCTGTTCCTAGCTTGTCTTTATTCAGTATTTAAAAGTTGCTTAAAAATGGTACAATATTTAGACAGCTTCATCCTGATATCTTCCTTATCTGTCTATTTTAAGTGTAATATGGCTATAAACTGCTTGTTTTTTTCAAAACCTCACTGCTTGCCATCTTCTCATAAAAAACTATAAATCTTTTTCAGATTGTATTTCCTTGTCAGAACATTTGCACTACATGTCCCAAGATTCAATTTCTTTTATCCAAGTTTAGTATTCCTAAGTCCTTCCCACTCTTGCTTGTTGCACCTGAACCTTATCCTTTACCTTGTGAGTGGTGAGACCACATGGTGATTTCACCTGGTTTTTTTTCAGATTGAGTAAATTGGTGTTTAAATAATAACTATAACTATTATTATTAAGAGAATGTACAATAAGACCAGGATGTTCCTGACCATGCATGGAATTCACCATTCAAAAGGAGATATCATTTACATTTACTTATTTGGCTGACACCTTTATCCATGGCGACTTACAACATTTATTATGCAATTGGTTCCATTTCTTTTGGTTTTCCAATTAGAGCAGAGGCAGGTCAAGTGACTTGCTTAGGGTCACACAATGTCAGTAGCAGGTTTTGAACCCACAACCATTTAAGCAATTCTATATCAAGAGACGGAATGGTAGCCAGAGGACACGTCAAACTCATCTGCTTGAAACAATGCTATCATTGTCTTGAGCTAAGTACATCAAGTTCAGCAGAGAAAAGTTTACCAAGCTTGTGAAAATTCATGCAGCTTGCAAAATGCTCTCTCATTGCGGTGGCAAAGGAAATCAAGAGTAAGTACTTATCATCACAGTCCATCAACCAGTCTGCAAGAAGCTGAGATTCAAGACCAACACTGAAGATGAGAAGATCCAAGTGCTGAGAAAAAAAAACACTACATGGACGGTTTTATCTTTAACAGACCATTTGTGGACAGAAGTGGAAGTATGATATGGCTAAAGAACCCTGGGCTCAAGGGAGAGACTGAAAGCCCAATCACCATAGCTCAGGGCCAGGAACTCAACATAAGGTACCACCAATAGAATATCTTGAAACAGTAGGTTGAAGTTGAGTGCAGAATGTACTGCACAACTTAGGAGATGACCAGCCAGCACAATAAGGTCCTGCTTTCTGCAGCGGTCAATCTGAGGTGAGCTAGGTGGACAAATACCTGTAAAATGTGACCGTACCATCATATGGGACATGGCAGCGCAAACCAATCATACCATTTCAGCTAACTTTCCAGATATAGTCGTCCATCGCAACAAGGAGAAGCAATGCCAGCTGATCAAAGTAGTCCCCCCAGATGACAATGCTGCCATTCTCAAAGAAGATGAAAAGCACAGCATATAAAAATATATGGGGACTAGCCATCCCCTGCAGGTCTGCCCGCGTAGTAGTGAAACAGGACAAAATTGAAAAAGCAATAAACAAACAGGTATCGCTAGCTAAGCGGAGGCAAGGTCCGCTCCAAAACGTGGCCAGAGGTAGAGCAATTCCAACAGAGTTGGCGCGTAAGTGAAGAGGGCCCTGCCCGGCTCCCCACTCCTAACGTCACTCTTCCCCCTCCTCTCGGCTCGCAGCCTCTGTCGCTCGGATTAGCGCATATAAATCATTCCTGCAAGAGAACTACGATACTTAGCGTGGTGAGAGAAGCAAAATCAACCGGAATGTTCAAGCAAATTTTAGAAAAAAAATCCATCTAAATCCGTTAAACAGTTCTCTCATGAAAAGCGGAAAGTCAGACAGACAGATGTTGGATTTTATATGTATAGAGATTGAGATCAGCAGAATGTAAAGTTGTGCCTATGGTGGTTGGGACTCTTGGTACCATCAGGAAAAGATTCGACAGGAGCAGGAGCTGCCAAAACACCACACACACAAAGAAGTACAGATGATTGCACCAATGGGAACTTCTCACATTCACCACCAAGTGCTAGGTCAAACCTTATTTCACAGGTTTGGGAATGAACCCCATGATAAACAAATTATATAATGATAATAATAGTGTCACACATGTGCATCTGAGGATCACCTTCTAGGCACATCCTTGATAAGCAATCCCACCCTGGGACAAGAGGGGGTGCTGTTTGCTAATGGTATCATCTCTTACTGTTGACACAGCATAAAGAAGATGCCCAATGAGCGCAACTGACTTCTTGTCGGAGGACTCTGTGCTTGAGGTTGTGTCTCATTCTAGACTTATGCTCGATAGAGACTTGAAAGGCAATAGAATATTCTGGTTTATATGCATCATCGTGTGCTGTTTCTGTTAAAACCTTTTTGTTAATTACAGTAAATGAACAAACCTGGTTGGTGCCCCAACATTTATTAGGATCCAGTGTCATACCTTGTGTGACCACAAATATAAATGTTAAATGAGAATGGGTGTTAATTATTAGATATTTAGCCAGTCTCTTTGCTAGGTGCTGTTCCGCTCATTTCTAGGTATTTTTCCCTAATGCATTACATACCCACATTAATATTCACAGTGCTTGACTGAATTGTCCTTTATCAGATCAAAACTTTACAAGCCATATCAAATGTTTTTTCTCGTAAGCATAATAGAGCTAAGGCGACCAGTGAAGTATAGGATACAAATGAGCGACATGCTCTGATTGTGTGTGCTGCAATGGCTTGTATTTAAATGGTGCAATCTGCAAAGCTTTGGAGTTTGTATGTTGGGTCTTTTTATTCTCTTGGTAATTTGTAAATTGAATATAAAGCCTAATGGTAGGAGGATTTGTTCAGAATAAAAAAAAAAAAATTTGGTTGCAAAAACCATAGCTGTTCCCTTTGACCGATCAAGACTAGAGAAGGCTTGTATGTACACATAATTTTAATATATTCTGCCAGAAAATCATGTTATCAGCCTTTAGCAGTACATAGAGTGTGCTTTTGAAATGCAGCACTAACACCAGCTTATTCCACTGTGAAATGCTCTGGAAAATTAAAGCTATTTTTAAGCACTGATTCAGTTTTTATCTTCTTTTAGTTTTTGTCATAATGTTTACAGGTTTGTGTCACAGACAAGACATAAGCTTTAAAAACTGACACAAGCCCTCATATGTGCAATGTGTCTACAAAGAGGCACGATTGACCTGCAGCAACTCCCACACATTTTTCGTTAAAATGATTCTGAAATTTTCTTTTAAAGTCATGCACAGCTCCATCTCTAAACCCATTAAAAGCCAGTGCTAGTTTTTCTTTGTGTGTGTGTGTGTGTGTGTGTGAGTAAAACAGCTTCAAAGCAGCTGTCACTCAGCCCCTGGCTAATTAAGTGAGCTTAGGCACATCACTAAGCCCTTCAGTCTGTCTTGTTTTGGTAAAAGATTGAGCGAACCCCCTTGTAGATTTATCCTGAAGAAGCGCAGAGATAAAGCTTTGGCTTGAAAGCCAATATGTGGTTATAATTAACATTAGTATTCTTCTTCTCTCAACCTCTGTAGCTCTTCATAGTATAGGTCAGGGTCAGGATATGGCATATTTCACAAACAACCCATCACTTACATGATTATATATAATAACAGTGGACATTAAACAAATTGCAAAATAACAGAATAAAGTATCAAAGTTTTGGATAAAGGGGTGTGTATCAAATAAATGAAGCATGTAAGGGATGATGGAGCAAGAAGGGTTAAGAGCAAAATAAAGGGGGGGGGGGGTGGACAATTCCCAGTGCCATTGTAAACCATTCTCAACATGCTTAGTTATTTAGTCCATCTGCCCACCTCTCTCATAAGAATGATAGAAGACCATTCAGTTCACAAAGCTTATTTGGCTACCTAACAGCTTCTGCTACATGTGTTTATGTTCTAGCCACAGTCTCACCCCTGCTGTTTTAACAGAGCAGCTTTACTTTGTGCATTGCATTTCAATTCTGATGACTTTTTTGTGCTCCTCGTTCTAATGTTTGCTTTTCTATGATTTTTCTGGTTTATTGCATTTTTCTGCTGGGTATTGGATTCTACAACTGGATTGTGGACTTGGCCTTGTTTGACTTAGATTGCCTTTGTAGACAAATGCTTTGTGCTTATTTGTGCCTTTTCTTTGTCTTTCTTTTATTTGTTCATTATTTTTGAATAAGATCTTTATTTATAAAGATTCTAGTGGTCTTGTCCTTTACACATGAGGCTTTTCTGGTTTCCTCTACCTTTGTATATTTGGGGGCATTTAAACATATCTGTATAAAGCTTGTGCATCATTTGTAGATGTGAAAAGGCATTAAAACTCACCTGTAGAGTTTGGGGTCAGGCTGCTTGGGGTGAGTTAGTCCATATATTTACCTACTAGCAAAATACCCGTGCTTCGCAGCGGAGAAGTCGTGTGTTAAAGACGTTATGAAAAAGAAAAGGAAACATTTTAAAAATAACGTAACATAATTGTCAAAGTAATTGTTTTGTGTATTTGGCGTCAGCGTCACGAAGTTGTTTTCGTCTAGCTGCATCAGAAAATGTACCACGACGTCTGACACGCCTCCTTTTTAGTGTTTTCTCACAGCTTGGATTGCTGCTGTCATAATCAGTTTGAGTCTACATATATATACGAGGTGTGGCAGAAAAGTAATGAGACTGATTTTTTATTTATCAAAGTTTTTATTTTTTTCAAACATCAATGTTATCCCCTTCAAAGTAGTTCCCTTGGGCAGCTACACACCGATGGAGACGTTGTTCCCACTGTTGGTAGCAGCGCTGGAAGTCTTCAACCGGTATAGTCTTCAGCATGTCCGTCACACTCTTTTGGATGTTTTCTAAAGTCCCAAAATGACGTACTTTGAGGACATTTTTCAGTTTAGGAAAAAGGAAAAAGTCACACGGACTGAGGTCAGGTGAATAAGGGGGCTGGGGAACCACAGGAATGCGTTTTTTCGATTGTCCTTCTGCTCAATTGTGAGGTTTTTCGGCACCATTTTGGCACAGACCTTTCGCATGTGCAAATGTTCAGTCAAAATTTGAACGGTAAATCTGTTCAAATTTAATTGTTCACTCAACATTCTTAATGTTAAATGACGGTCTGATCTCACAAGAGTGTTCATACGTTCAATGTTTTCATTGGTTTTCGAAGTTGAAGGCCTCCCTGAAAAACTTGAGCTCGGGATAAAGAATGTTCCCCATAGGCCTGTTTTAACTTTTCAAACGTCACACTTGCCGATTCTCCAAGCTTAACACAAAATTTAATGGCACAACGTTGCTCCAAATTCCGCTGTTC
Source organism: Polypterus bichir lapradei (assembly GCA_026402145.1). Classification (NCBI taxonomy): domain Eukaryota; kingdom Metazoa; phylum Chordata; class Cladistia; order Polypteriformes; family Polypteridae; genus Polypterus; species Polypterus bichir. Next base: position 874,724 of record JANRMT010062800.1, read on the forward strand.
CATTTTGCGTG
>JANRMT010062800.1:875134-940772 GCA_026402145.1 Polypterus bichir lapradei
TTTTCACTGTGCACAAAACCATGCTTTTATCAAGGCTTCGCTCGGGTAGTTTTTTGAAATTAAATTTTCCTCCGATCAGGAACGCGCTTCATTCCGAGTGTAACATTTTTGTAGCTGTGATGTGTGCATCAGTGTAATCGATGTACCAGGAAATCATGCATTGACAAAAGTTCCCCTTTGCTTGGAATTGAAAATGTGATTAAATGCGTTATTTTTTGTTATGGAGTACATGCATCGAAGCTTCTCAGCTGTGCTTGTGCTAAGAATAGGAAAGATTTTAAAAATAACGTAACATGATTCTGCGTTAACCGCATATTTTTTCATACGTCTCAAACCAAGGAAATGCGAGGTTAAAATGAACCGAGAAGCACGCGTACATACTCAGTACATCCCCTCTCGGGAATCGAACCTCGGATGTAGGCGACAGAGGCGAAGCCTCTATAATTACGCCACGGTGTGTGGCTTATTTATTTGAGAGTATGTAGATCGAGGTATATATATATATTCGCAGCGGAAACGTAGTGTGTTAAAGAAGCTATGAAAAAGAAAAGGGAACATTTTAAAAATAACGTAACATGATTGTCAATATACAGTAATTGCTTTGTGAGTGTTGCTGTGATCAAGGATTCGATTATCATTATTTGTTTCAATCAGGGTCGTATTTGTACGATGTGTTGTGTTCAAGTTACATTCTGTGTTTGTCAGTTGTTGTAAAGATTAAATTCTGTACAGCCACATTAGCTCCACAAATGAGACACACGGGTTTACCGGCAATGTCAGTAAACATATACTCAGCCTCCCATCGGTTTTTAAAGGCTCTATTTTCAGAATCAACTTTTCTCTTCGGCATCGTGTGGGCTAGCTTCGCAATAACTTGCAGCAACGTGGTAAGTGTTCGGCAAGGCAGCTGAAGCGCTGCATTATGGGATCTGTAGTTTATTGTGTTACCAGCGCTTCATATACCCGGGCCATTAATAACAATAATACAGTATATAAAATGATCTCGCGGGCCGGATATAATTACACGCCGGGCCGGATGTGGCCCGTGGGCTTTGAGTTTGACTCATATGGACTAAATAGAACTTGAAAAGAAATATTTTTTGGAATGTGATCGCGCAAGTCAGTACATCGAGCCCGCGTGCTATTGTGGTTTTGCTTGTGTGCTTCAGTAATTTACCGTCCCCTCGCTCTTACTTTTTTACCGTTCATCTAATGAATACACTGAGTATGGCTTTACCAAAACAATCATTGATCGCGAATAAAGTATCCATTATTCATGAAGCTTCAATAGGTGAATAGGTGATCTGTCTTTCTGCGTTAACCGCATGCGTTTTCATATGTCTCAAACTAAGGGGATGCGAGGTTAAAATAAATCGAGAAGCGCGCGTACATACTTAGTGCATCCCCTCTCGGGAATCGAACCTCGGACGTGGGCGCTACAGGCGAATGCTTTGCTATCGCGCCACTGCATGTGGTTTATCTATTTGAGCATAGCAGTGTAATTCGGTTTTTATTCAGCACTCTTTGGAACTGTTACTTTTTGTCTGCGCACTGCGTCAGTTCACGTGAGCCGCTGAATATGGTTTTATATGTCACTCGCTCTTTTCTAATTGTTTCGCTGCCTTCTTAATTATATAATGCATGTTTTCTAAAGCGCGTTTTGTAGCTCTTCCTGGCTTTCTACGTAATGCGTGATTACGTGAGAGGCGTGATTATGTCATACGAAACTCCGCCCCTCAAGCTGAACTTCATTACAGTAAATGGAGAAAAACAACTTCCAGTTATGACCATTACGCGTAGAATTTCGAAATGAAACCTGCCCAACTTTTGTAAGGAAGCTGTAAGGAATGAGCCTGCCAAATTTCAGCCTTCTACCTACACGGGAAGTTGGAGAATTAGTGATGAGTCAGTCAGTCAGTCAGTCAGTCAGTGAGTGAGTGAGTGAGTGAGTGAGGGCTTTGCCGTTTATTAGTATAGATATATATATAGCTGATTACCCATTGGCTTTGGTCACTGAGTGCAAGGGAAAAAAAATAAAATGTAGTCTATAAGTTATTAAACAGTAAAACATTAACGTTTTAAGAAGTAAAGATACATTGAGCACTACTGGAGTGGTTTCGGGTAAACTACATTTTAAAAACGGTATAACACAACAGGTAAGTAGTACTAACAGCAGCTAAAATGTATATGGATCATCTCTCGGTAGTTGATCCCTTTTGATAGGCGCTACACGACGGCTGTGGTATAGAAATTACATTTTCTATGTGAACGTCCAAATTTCTGTCTCTGGTAATGTGCCTTACCGGCATTACCAGCAATTAAAGAAAATTAGTTTTGTGTCCTCTGCAGTGTTAAGAGAGAAAGGCTTTGGTTTGGGATAAAAGGAAAAAAGGTGTAAAGAAAGGAAACTTGCCTTTTTGTTTAATATAGTGTAGAGAGACATCTTCGCTGACGATATGAGCGCCTTTTGGGGACCGTCGCGGTGGGTCTCGTGTAGACTGGTGAGACGTCCCTGCCATTAACCGGCCGGGATGGCACTGTCGGTCCTCCACTCCTGTGCGTGTCTTCCATGACCTCATAATCGTATACGTGCAAAAGAACGTGCGAAGCGCCTTAACATTAGTTTCCCGCGGTCTAGAAATGGGATCCCGTGTTTGCAGTTGTCTGGGCTATAGGTCAGGGGAAGGAGTAAAAAATTAAAAGTGTTTGCTTTCACTTAAGGCAGAAGCGCAGTCAATGTCTCAAAGGCCGGCACAGCTATGCGCGCGCGCCGGCTGGCCGACTTTTATAGTATTTTTGCAGTGCAGGAAACGCCACTTTTTGCAGACACGTTCACGTGTTTAAAAGTCTCCGCGCTCTTTAGAGGTCTTGCTTGTTCTCTGCGTACTGCGTTCATAGTTCACGTGAGCTGCTCGGAGTACATGCATCGAAGCTTCTGAGCTGTGCCTGTGCTATTTCGTGCGATCTCGTGATGTCCACAGTTTTATTTAATGTTAGCTAAGACCCGGCACTTAAAAGTTTCTCTCGCAGTTTCGCTGAGTTTGTGTCAAACACCACCCTGACCATCTCATCTTCGTCTGAATATTTAGTGGCAGAGTGTTTCTATTGGATTGCCGCTGAGGGATGGTCTTATATGGGCAGGCACTTAATTACGTGGGAGGCGTGATGATGCGAGACACAAGACGCAACTCTGCCTCCCATGGCCATCGAGTCTATGGAGTCTATGCAGTCTATTACAGTATATGGACGAAAAAATATGTTCCAGTTATGACCATTATGCGTAGAATTTCGAAATGAAACCTGCCTAACTTTTGTAAGTAAGCTGTAAGGAATAAGCCTGCCAAATTTCAGCCTTCCACCTACACAGGAAGTTGGAGAATTAGTGATGAGTGAGTCAGTGAGTGAGTGAGTGAGTCAGTCAGTCAGTGAGGGCTTTGCCTTTTATTAGTATAGATATTGTCAAAAATTACACCAAGTTGAGATGTGTAGCTCCATAAAGTCCTACTCTCCAACAGACTACTTGGTCATATATTCCATGCATCTATGGTTCTGTATAAGAAGAAAAAAATTCTAACATACAGTAAGTGCAACCTCAGCCCTTAACAAGTTTCTAAGTAGAGCTCCATCTAGTGGCTTCTGATACTCCATGCACTCTAGAGCTGTACATAATGTAACACCTAAAGGAGTAAAACCTCACTATGTTCACTCTATATAAGTCTCAAGTGTTTCTTCCAGAAGTAGTATGCTTAATACCATTCAGATAGAGTAGCTGACTCCTGTCAAATGTTTGATAGGAGATGAAGGTACCCACAGTCCAGAATGTAGATTTGCCTGCCCCTAGTGTTGAATATATTCTTGCTGTTCTGCTAGTTCAAGTGTTTTCTAGTAGATATCCCTGTCTGGCAAACATCTGGGCCACCTTCTGGTAATGAGGTAAGGGCTGCTCACACCTGGATTTCCTCTTTCATCCTTTGTACCCACCTTATGTCTACCTGAGCTTTTTTATGATTGCAGAGGTTATAAATAAGGAATAAAACAGTAAACTGTTGTAATCGTGTTCAAATGCCACAGCTACATGTTTCATTACTATGTTTTACTCCCCATGTGGATGGAGGTGAGCTTCATGCAGGTGCTACAGTACAGACACAGCGTAAATGTGCTTTGGAGAGTGCATGCTGTCACTGGATTTAATTGAATACTTTATGTGGCCAGAGGTGTTTTTGTCAGTCACATTCCTATTAGCCCTCATAACATTTTCAAAAAACTAAAAGCACATTGAATGAAAGTGACACGTGCTCATTATACCGTAAATTGGAGTCAATGTCAGTAACCTACAACGTTTTTGTGTTAGTTGTTTGAAAACAAGTCCCTGCTTTTATACCGAGGATACAGAAATTATTCCGACCCCTTCACTTTCTGCACTTTATCGTGTTGTAGATTTAATTTTAAAGGAATAAACTTGCCATTTTTGACCATCAATCTACACTGAATAGCCCATAACAACAAAGTGAAAACATGTTTTAGCAAATTATTTGCATTCTGCATAATTTGACGCAGGTCTGCATTTGGGATTTTTTTTTTTACAGAAAGGTCAAGAAATTGGTTTAACACACACTTTAACCCATAAGCTGATTAAAAATAAACAGCATATGTTAATTTATGTGAGGTGTATAGACTGCTGAACAAGAATTGTATAAGATGTCCAATATTAAGAGTAAAGCCATGTATGTCCTTGAAAAAGGGATACTCTTAAAATATATGCAAGAAATATTTTATTTTTTGGTTGTTTGATAGTTTAAGGTGTTTTGTTTGTATAGTTGTATCTCTGTAAGTTCCTAATGATACTGAATTAATGACCCAACCATTTGATGAGCCCACTTTTTCCATTAAGTGGTTGTGTGGATCTGGAGTTGGGTTGGGCAGCATCAGGTTGCAGGACTGGACAGCCTGGACTGGACTCCAGTCTAAAACAGACCTAATTCACTCACATTACACCAATTTTGAGATTACAGTAAGCCTTACATGTTCATATTTTGGGTACGAGGAGAAATCCAAATACAGTAAACCCTCGTTTATCCCGGTTAGTCCGTTCCAGACTCTACCGCGATAAATTAATTTCCGCGAAGTAGGATTCTTTATTTATAAATTGAATATTTTTGCAGTTAAAGCATAGAAAACCTGTTTACGACCTTCTAAATACATTTTTTAACATTATTAGATCCCTCTAGACATGAAATAACAATCTTTAGTCAAAAGTTTAAACTGTGCTCCATGACAAGACAGAGGTGACAATTCCGTCTGACAGTTAAAGGAATGCAAACATATCTTCCTCTTCAAAGGAGTGCGCATCAGGAGCAGAGAATGTCAGAGAGAGAGAGACAGACAGAGAGAGAGAAAGGCAAACAATCAAAAATCAATATGGCTGTTTGGGCTTTTAAGTATGCGAAGCACCGCCAGACAAAGCAGCTACAAGGAAGGAAGCAATGTGAAGGTAGTCTTTCAGCATTTTTTAGAGTAGTGTCCGTATCCTCTAGGCCAGTGTGCGAACACCCCCTCTGCTCACACCCCCTCCTTCAGGAGCAGAGAATGTCAGAGAGAGTGAGAGAGACAGAGAAAAGCAAACAGTCAAAAATCAATACAGTAATCCCTCGCTATATCGCGCTTCGACTTTCGCGGCTTCACTCTATCGCGGATTTTATATGAAAGCATAACTAAATATATAACGCGGATTTTTCACTGCTTCGCGGGTTCTGCGGACAATGTGTCTTTTTACTTCCTGTACATGCTTCCTCAGTTGGTTTGCCCAGTTGATTTTATACAAGGGACGCTATTGGCAGATGACTGAGAAGCTAACCAATCAGAGCACGCAGTTAAGTTCTCCTGACTGAGAAGCTAATCAATCAGAGCACGCAGTTAAGTTCCTGCGTGCTGAATGCAGTGTTAACCAGGAAGTCTTGTCTCGCTCATTCAGCATCAACGTGTTTCGCTGTGTAAAGAGTTGTGCTCTTTTGTGTTTATCTTTGTGCATAGTCAAGCCCTTCATTATGGCTCCAAAACGATCTGCTACTGCTTCAGGGGCCGTGCCCAAGCGCCAACGAAGATGTTAACGATTGCCAAAAAGGTAAACGTTTTGGATTTGTTGAAGGCTACGATTCTTTTTATTTAAAAAGTAGGAAAGGAATATAAGATCTACGGCCGCAGTGTCCTTTTAACCAGGGTGCAAAACGAGTTGTAAGTGGATGTAATAAGGCAGTAGTCTGGATAGAATCTGCTTTAGGGATTTGGATTGAAGACTGCCAGAAGAAGAACAACGGCAGTGCTACACAATCGCCTGAAGTGGCTCTTTTAGAAGAGCTGTAACGCTCTCCTTTGTTGTGCAGTAAAATTAAACTCATTGTTATCGGACAAGTCATCGTGTCATTGTTGGTGAGTAACTATAATTAATTTTCTACTTACAGTACTTAGTACATGTATGTACGTTTAGTGTCACTGTACACACATTTACTGTATACTATTTTTCTTGCATTGTACGTATTTATTGCTGGTGGCCTGTCTATCGTAATGGCTGTAACATATGTGATATCGGAGACACTCAATATCTTTAAAATAATATTTAGGTTTTACTGTATATAAACAGTGTGTTTATATGCATAATTTCAATGAATCTTACCTAATATCTAAGAGAATACAAAGGGATTATGCTGTATAACTCTACGGGGAATATTTATAAACAGTGCGGGAGAGTTTATAAGGGCTTAAAATATACAAAAATAACCATACAAACATATGGTTTCTACTTCGCGGATTTTCACCTATCGCGGGGGGGTCTGGAACGCAACCCCCGCGATCGAGGAGGGATTACTGTACATGCTGTTCGGGCTTTCAAGTATGCGAAGCACCGTGCGGGAAGCATATCGTATATCATTGAGGAGTTTTATTTAATACGTAATACGTACTCTGATTGGGTAGCTTCTCAGCCATCCGCCAATAGCGTCCCTTGTATGAAATCAACTGGGCAAACCAACTGAGGAAGCATGTACCATAAAAAAGACCCATTGTCCTCAGAAATCTGTGAACCAACGGAAAATCCGTGATATATATTTAGATATGCTTACATTTAAAATCCGCGATGGAATGAGGCCGCAAAAGTTGAAGCGCGATATAGCGAGGGATCACTGTACTGATAGAAAGTCAGGATGAATGTGAGGAGTACATGCAGACTCCACACAGACGGCAATTCGACAACATACAGTGTATCACCATAACGCTTGATTATTAATTGTTTCTCTACCTTGAAATTTTTAACTCACAGTTTTGGAAAACGTTATTGTCTCTAATTCCATGAAATGTAGCTACTGTTCCTTTAGCATTGACCTTACTAATAATGAAGGCTGCTTTTGAATCTAGGGCATTCATCTTTTGAAAAAAAGTGCATTACTGCAACCATTAGCAGTGTGAAGTTTGGTTGCCTTTTGGGTGAGATCTTTGCTGACTTTTTTTCATGGCTATAATGATACCTTTTTTATATTCACTCCCAATCAAGGTGACTTCCAGGATTACATTGCTGGAATGATTAATCATATATATGTGTATGTGTAGTATCTGAATTCACTTGGATTGAATGTGTTATACTTGAACTTTTGACAAAAACATTTATGTGTTTGGAGGGCATGACTAATAGTCAGAATGCACATTTATGTTTTCATTCAAAAAGCGTTTCTGTTTTTAAATTGAACATACAGTAGTTGTCTGCGGTGGGCTGGCGCCCCGCCCAATGTTTGTTTCCTGCCTTGCACCCTGTGTTGACTGGGATTGGCTCCAGCAGACCCCCGTGACCCTGTCATTAGGATATAGCAGGTTGGATAATGGATGGATGGATACAGTAGGTGTATACTCACTAGTACTTGGATATTCATTTATCAGCCTTGCAATATGTTCAGATCTATGTATCCATAGATACATATGGAGTATGATGAGTATCTATGTATTCATAATTAGATATTTCCGGATATTTTGAAAATGTACATGACTGAAGTGAATACACGTGGTAAAATGTTAGGATTTAATTGTCTGATTAAGGTTATCCCATTTGAATTCATAGTGTAAGAGGTGACCAGGCAGGCAGATGACTCTGAGAAGTAAAGAAAGGTTGGGGTATTGCTCTGGTAGCCCTGTTTAATAAATAACTGAAAAGACAGCTACAGATGGGTCAAAAAAAATGCAAAGGATAATTTGTTTACCAGCAATTCTGTCATCTGAAATTGTCAGTTTGGCTTCTGATGCCACCTTCTGAGAATGAGCCGGCTTTATATTCTGGGGAGTGGAAAGGGTGGAGTATCTTGGATGGTGGGCGGGGACACTCGGCTCTCTTGGGCATTTCTTTTTTGGCTGCAGAGGAGGATGGAGAAGTTAAGGTTAAGATCAGTGCCCCCTCTCATCCCAGGGTGGTATTGTTTACCTTGTCAGAGCCACATAAGATGTGCATGCGGGACAATAGTCTGTAAATCTTGAACTAATCAGGTTATCTGCAATTTGAAATCATTATCAAGATTGGTAAGACTTTTGTCATCATTTTATATAAGCTTGTATCACTTATTCATTATTTTTATTAAGTAAGTTAATGAAATACATTAAAGCATGATCTAAATAATACAACAGATGTGCCCATCTATTTCCTAAACCATCTTGTGACTGTATGGAGACAATTGGGCTGGGCTATGCCACAGCCAAGCTATATAAAGGGCAAATTTTTTAAAATGTCCCTAATTCTGCCAGCACGTTCAGCCTCTTGTGATTTCCCAGCAGATTAATTTTTGCTTCCCAAAAATGCATAGATTCAAAAGTCTTTGTCTTATCAGATTTTTCTTCTGTACCTCTTTATTTTTATAGTTCTGGTAACATTCCCAAAAAAAGGTGGAGTTCCCTGTTCGGTTGGTGGCCAAACCCCAACTGACTAGCTCTAGCTCTCTTCCATTGTGTCCTTTAATGAAACCGTTCCGCATCATGTGACTGGAAGAGGTAGTCCTGTCTGCTCCTTCCTGGAACCTCATGGGGCAATTCCTGGTGTGACTGGCTTCTGTGGCCTACCTGGGTATGACTTCTTTTTTTTCAGACTGATGACCTTTTTTTGAGAAGAAGAGAGAACACACCCTGATGTCACACAGAGGTGGAACAAACTGTAACTCACTAGACATTCAAAATAATGCCAGTCCATCTTCAAGTAGGCAAAATTAGCTGAGTTTTTGTAGTTGTCAGGTTTTAAATCATTTAGCCTTGTTTGTGTTTATTTCTTTACCACCCTGCCCATAATGTCACCTAAGTGCCATTTTGTGAAATGTTTCTGCAGCATACATAGCATGTGACCTGATCTTAGTCCTATTATAAAAGGCTGGCTTGTATTGAATAGTTAGGCATCAAACATAATTTAATCTATTTAAAATATTAAAGAACTTAAAGTCTTATGCTTTAATATTTTTTTGAATTCTTGCTTGTTTACCAATTCATGACATGAATTGCCCTTTGTTTTTGTTGTTTTTTATAATTCATTCTGCAGTGTATCTGATCCGGGATATCTGAATTCTCTTTTGGATCTCACAAATGAAAATAAGAAAGCAATTTTTATTTTCACGCTCACTCTTTGGGCACCATATCAGCAGACTGAATGAGTAACTTAATGTTACCCATAACTACTAAGCATTGCTGCTCCGAGACGTTCCATATATTTTTCAGATGAATGGAAACCTGCTGATTTCAAAGGTGTTTCTTTCATAATTGGAATTTATTCTTAGGACTGGGGCTGAGTTCTCAAAATTAAAATATCTCCCAATCCTGACTCTTCACACTTGGCAGTGAAAAAATAAAATATCACTTTAGAAAGGGAAAATTGAGTGTATTTTACAATAAAAATATGTGTTATCAAACAGACAAGTCCATATGTGGAACAGCAAAAAAAATCGCAATCAAAAATAATTCCTCAGAAAAATCAGTCAGGAGTTCAGCAACCAGGAAAATAAACAAAGAAGGATGGCATCACTATATGGAGAATAAAACGTTGTGAGGAATAGCCAACAGTTCAACCCGGATGGGACACCCCAAGAGAGGAAGGATGGGGGAAGGCAGCTAATTTGGGACATTGCTTCTCTCAAGATGATAGAGGGCAAGGTCCCTATAGTACAGGATGGTCCAGATCTAATTATGCAATTTTCATTATCCATCCATCCATCCATCCATCCTCTTCCGCTTATCCGAGGTCGGGTCGCGGGGGTAGCAGCTTAAGGAGAGAAGCCCAGACTTCCCTCTCCCCGGCCACTTCTTCCAGCTCTTCCGGGAGAATCCCAAGGCGTTCCCAGGTCAGCCGGGAGACATAGTCCCTCCAGCGTGTCCTGGGTCTTCCCCGGGGCCTCCTCCCGGTTGGACGTGCCCGGAACACCTCACCAGGGAGGCGTCCAGGAGGCATCCTGATCAGATGCCCGAGCCACCTCATCTGACTCCTTTCGATGCGGAGGAGCAGCGGCTCTACTCTGAGTCCCTCCCGGATGACTGAGCTCCTCACCCTATCTTTAAGGGAAAGCCCAGACACCCTACGGAGGAAACTCATTTCAGCCGCTTGTATTCGCGATCTCGTTCTTTCGGTCACTACCCATTGCTCATGACCATAGGTGAGGGTAGGAACGTAGATCGACTGGTAAATTGAGAGCTTTGCCATACGGCTCAGCTCTTTTTTCACCACGACAGACCGATGCAGAGCCCGCATCACTGCGGATGCCGCACCGATCCGCCTGTCGATCTCACGATCCATTCTTCCCTCACTCGTGAACAAGACCCCGAGATACTTAAACTCCTCCACTTGGGGCAGGATCTCGCCCCCAACCCTGAGAGGGCACTCCACCCTTTTCCGGCTGAGGACCATGGTCTTGGATTTGGAGGTGCTGATTCTCATCCCAGCCGCTTCACACTCAGCTGCGAACCGCTCCAGAGAGAGCTGAAGATCACGGCCTGATGAAGCAAACAGGACAACATCATCTGCAAAAAGCAGTGACCCAATCCTGAGTCCACCAAACCGGACCCCTTCAACACCCTGGCTGCGCCTAGAAATTCTGTCCATAAAAGTTATGAACAGAATCGGTGACAAAGGGCAGCCCTGGCGGAGTCCAACTCTCACTGGAAACGGGCTCGACTTACTGCCGGCAATGCGGACCAAGCTCTGACACCGGTTGTACAGGGACTGAACAGCTCTTATCAGGGGGTCCAGTACCCCATACTCCCGGAGCACCCCCCACAGGACTCCCCGAGGGACACGGTCGAACGCCTTTTCCAAGTCCACAAAGCACATGTAGACTGGTTGGGCAAACTCCCATGCACCCTCCAGGACTCTGCTAAGGGTGTAGAGCTGGTCCACTGTTCCGCGACCAGGACGAAAACCACACTGTTCCTCCTGAATCCGAGGTTCGACTATCCGACGGACCCTCCTCTCCAGAACCCCCGAATAGACTTTTCCAGGGAGGCTGAGGAGTGAGATCCCTCTATAGTTGGAACACACCCTCCGGTCCCCCTTTTTAAAAAGGGGGACCACCACCCCAGTCTGCCAATCCAGAGGCACTGTCCCCGATGTCCATGCGATGTTGCAGAGACGTGTCAACCAAGACAGTCCTACAACATCCAGAGCCTTAAGGAACTCCGGGCGTATCTCATCCACCCCCGGGGCCCTGCCACCAAGGAGTTTTTTGACCACCTCGGTGACTTCAGTCCCAGAGATGGGAGAGCCCACCTCAGAGTCCCCAGGCTCTGCTTCCTCATTGGAAGGCATGTTAGTGGGATTGAGGAGGTCTTCGAAGTACTCCCCCCACCGACCCACAACGTCCCGAGTCGAGGTCAGCAGCGCACCATCCCCACCATATATGGTGTTGACACTGTACTGCCTCCCCTTCCTGAGATGCCGGACAGTGGACCAGAATCTCCTCGAAGCCGTCCGAAAGTCGTTCTCCATGGCCTCTCCAAACTCCTCCCATGCCCAAGTTTTTGCCTCAGCAACAACCGAAGCCGCTTTCCGCTTGGCCTGCCGGTACCTATCGGCTGCCTCCAGAGACCCACAGGACAAAAAGGTCCTATAGGACTCCTTCTTCAGCTTGACGGCATCCCTCACCGCCGGTGTCCACCAACGGGTTTGGGGATTGCCGCCGCGACAGGCACCGACCACCTTACGGCCACAGCTCCGGTCAGCCGCCTCAATAATATAATTATAATTATAATCTGTGAGTTGGGTGGTGGCCAGAGGCGGGGACCTTGGCGTTCTGATCCTCGGCTACAGAAACTGGCTCTTGGGACGTGGAATGTCAATTTTCATTATGCTATAACTTATTACATTTATTACTCCAAGCCTGTATCCAACTGAATAGAGGACAAGTGGGACATTACATTTAAAATCAGTGAATTAATTCAATGTAAATCCATTTTCGTTTATTACAAGATATTTCGAGCAATTCTTTTGTCTTGTATTGTTTTCCTGCATTGCATTAAAAGTTGCATAATTAAATCTGGACCACCGTATATAATGGTTCCCCCAGACTCCTGCAGGACATTATGGACTTTGGAGTTCAGTATCGCAACCCTGCTGGGTGCTGTGGGCACCGCCAGGAGACCCTGCAGAACCATATAAGGACCTTGTAGGCCACTACGGGGCATACCGCCACTCTAACCCCCGACACAGACAGGCAGGTCACAGGTTCACTCAACACCGTGTTTATTTACAGTTTATTCACATTACCAACACCACACCAATATACAGTCCATTTCCTTCCTTGCCGCCAGTCCATCCACCTCCACCCCTCCTCAGGCTTTGTCTCCTTCCTCCTGACTCTGGCATCTCAATGGAGTGAGGTAGCTCCTCTTATTCAGGTCCTGGGAGTTTTTCAGGTAGGTCATCAGGCCCTGGGAGAATCACTCCCAGGTGCGATGGAGGTCCTGTACAGGGTTCTGCAGCTTCCCTTGGTGGCCCACACAGAACCCAACAGGGCTTCACCTAACTCCAGTTCTCGGCATGCCCTGCAGGAATCTGTGGTGCCACAGCCGCCCAGGAGTGCTGCCCTCTAGTGTCCCAGGGGAGGTATTGCCTTATCAATGCCCTTTCCCCTGGTCCTTACACCTTGCTGGCATCTCGGCCAGGTAGTGGCCGTGACTGTCCATCACACTGCCCCTCCCTGCCTTGTCGGACGAAGCGCCCTGTCCCGCGAGGACTGTTTTTCTGTTGGATGGGGAGCTGCTTTTGTCCAGCCCATGGTTCCGTCCTGCAAGATATAAACACAAGAGGGACGGGGAGGTGCTGCGCTGATGCCTTCTCCAGGCTCCTGAGATCTTCTCCCGGCAGCCACTCCACCAGTGGCCAACTTGTTGGCACTTGTAACAGAGCTGCTCCCCAACCTGCATTTGTGCCCTCTGGACACTAAAACACTGCGGGAACGCCCGCTCTACTTTGCGCTCAGCTTCTGGCCAGACCACCCCCGCGTAGTGCGGCCCTCCATCACAGTGTTCGGAGACCTGGTCTTCCCTTTCTGGGTACTCCTTATAATCTGGGGTGCAGCGACAGTCTGAGTCTTATTTCTCTATGAAATAAGAAGAGACCCCATACTGTCTGCACCCGTCGACTTATGCGAGACCGCAGGCGGTAGTTGGGGTGTGGCGCTTTGGGTATTGGCGCATACCAGCCGAACCCTCTTTTGCACCTCAGCTGTTTTCACCCTCACCGCGCGCTCGGTCATCACAATGTGGTCAACTGTTGGACACCTGGTTACTTGAATTCCATGAGGGATTACTTCCGGATTCACTTTGCTCAGCTTTCCTTTATTATTTACGGTACAGGAACCACTCACCTGTACCGCCCAGTCAAGTAGATTGAAGAGTCCCGCACCGCGTCGTGTCAGCCACTGACATGCTGCCTTTAGCGGCGCCTCAGCCGTCCTCTCCATCCTCTCGACTGCCCGTAAGAGAGACTGTACAGGTTGGATGATGGACTATTTGGCGACACTATTTGTGTGATTTTGGGCTATACAAAAATAAATTGTATTGTATTGTGTGTTTCGCTGGCTAAACAGTCATGGGAGCTTCCAAATCTCAGTAATGCTTTTGAAAAAGTTGGACTTGCCTGTAGTCCCCACACTCTTCAGCACTGGCCGTCTAAAATTCAAATCAAATTTTATTTCTCACAGACAAATTATACAAACAGGACAATATGTAGTCAAGTTATTAGCTGCTCAATTCCACTGACTTTGCTTTTAAGAAGGGACAATAGCAATACACGACTTTATAAATATTCAAAAATTATTCATAGAATTTTAAATACTGTATGTGATAAATATTAACTAAATAAATAACTGAATGCACGAAAGTTAACAGTAGGGCATCATGTACTTCTAGACGCATTGCTTATTCAAGATGCGGATGGATTGTGGACTGCGGTGGGAGCGTTTGACCTGACCGCAGCATAGAGAAGAGGCCGTTGTTGTGATGGCTGCTGCCATTGGTAATTTTCTTTGCCATTTTGTGTCAATGTCCTTGAAATTAGGGAGTGCACACCCAGTGATGCATTCGGCTGATCACACCACTCTCTGTGGAGCTTTATGGTCGTTTTTTGTGCTGCTTCTAAACCAAGCAGTAGTGCTTCCTGTCAGGATACTTTCAAAAGTGGATATATAAAAGTTCTTTAGTAATTGGGAGGGCAGCTTGAAATCCCTGACGTGGTAAGGATGTTGTCATGCCTTCTTTACATTGTGTTTGGCTCAGGTTAGGTCCTCTGTGATGTGAACACCAAGGTATTTAAACTGTCCACTCTCTCTACCTCTGGGCTGTTAATACATCGGAGGTGGTAGTGCCTTTGCTGTTTTCTCCCATAGTCCTCAATCAGATCTTTTGTCTTGCTGACATTCGTTAGCAGATTGTTGGCCTACCACCACGGTGACAGACTCTTCACTTCACCCAGGTATGCCTACTCATTGTTGGTAGATATCAGGCCTACCACAGCTGTGTCAGCAGCAGACTGGACAATGATGATACAGTCATGTACATCCATGCAGTTTTATGTGTAGAAGGTGTACAGGAATGGAAAGCCCTGTGGAGCCCTGTGTTAAGACAGAAGAATAATGAAGTGCGGCCACCCACTCAAATCACCTGGGGGTCTGCCTGTCATGAAGTTAAAAACCCAGATGCACAATAAAATGTTCAGAGGCAAGTCCCTGAGCTTGGTGATGAGCTTAGAGGGGATTATTGTGCATAAATATAGTCAATCAATAGCATTTATACATAATAATAATACATTTTATTTATATAGCACCTTTCCCATGCTCAAGGCGCTTATCGTGAAAGCTCTTGTTGTATTGCATTCCAACACTGAGCGCTCTTTCCTCAATGAACAGTTCTTCCTTGTGTGGAGGTGTTATATCGTCATCTGCTGTTAGCTGCATCCTTGTTGAAGCACGCATAGAAGTTATTAAGCTTGTCTACCGTGGTGCGAGTAGTTGCATTATAGTCAGCTGCAATGATTTGTTCTTGCTAAATAGAAACTGCCTCTGATGGTCTTTGTAATTTAAACATCACAGGCTTACACTTGGCCACCAGCACTTACCACTGTGCAGATATGTGATCTGAGATGCGTCCTGGTGTGATTTCATATCAACACACTTGGGCATCTACTTGTCTTCTGCTCTTTATTTTGTCAAAATGATGAGGACCAGAGAGGGGTAGACTAAATGGTTATGACAGTCATGCTGCACATATAAAGTGTAGATCTGGATAGTCTGTAAATGAAGTAGGGATCCAAGTGCTGTGACTAGTTTGCATCCTAAACATAATTTACATAATCTTTCGTATGTTATCATCTCATTGTAAATTATGGTTTCAAAATAGCTGGCACAAACATTATTTAAATGTTGTCCTAGCTTTTTACAATAATATATGTTTAATTATTTAAATATTTTCCGAGCTCATTATAATTATATTTTTTGAATTTTCCCCAGGGAAAGTCATCACTCTTTCCTGGATAATTTAGTTCCCACATTAACATCAGTCTTAGCTTGTATCAAAATCAGGGTCAGTCGAGCAAATCCTTACTCACATCCTGTGTAGATGAACATACAGTCACTAGGTCTTTTTTCCATTTGTAAAGCCGTAACAAAGTAACACGACACTCACAGCAAATGTCAAGGAGATTCTGTGCATAGTCCAAGTGCCTGCAAATCATGTGGTATATCTTTAAGATACAATGAAATCTAAAGCACCTGGAGTGCCGTATTCTAATGGCACAAGACCACTATGCATATTCTTGACATACAGAACTGAACTTCATTGACGTTTGACCGTTTCCTTGTTTTTCGAACATGTCCGAGTACTTTTACACCTGATGCTCACCTCTTCCTCTTGCATATCTTCAAGGCTGTGAATGTCATCTAGCACAATAAAATATGCGTTGTGCTCCTCTCATCATTCAAAGTGGTGATTAACAGACTGTAAGGATGTGTGAACAATTGCACTGATGGAACTAGCAGAACACTTCCTTGGGTTTTTGCCTTCACTTATGAAGTGGATGTTTTGTATTTACTGTATGGGCCATGATTGATGTCTATTTCATTCCATTGCAATATTTTAGTGATATGAGACTTACAGAACAGACCCATTGATCATGTCACCCAATGAATAACAGCTGAAATATGCAGCTTTTCAAACAGATACTGTATGAAGGTTCATGTCATACACTCTTTTTCTGAAATTGCAGAGAGAGATGCTGACTTCTTTGAGTTCAGGTTTTACAGTACATGATTTGAGGTGAGAGGATGTTAATAACACAATGAAGTAACATTGACAATGACTATTAATTCACATTCCTGTTCTCAGCTGGTATCACTGTGATCACTACCGCCAAAGGAGCTATCGAAGGAACAGCTCATCTGAGGATGACAAGTCGGAAGGTCCGGAGCTAGGAAAAATGTAAGGTCAAAAACTGGGCAGCATCACTAACTATCACATCTCGTGCCGAATTATGATGAGGTCAGGTTTGCATTTTGGGTATTGCAATGACCTTCCTTAAGCCTCCTACTTCAGATGCTGGATGGGTTACATCTGATACGATCAGACAGAGTGGAAAAAGAAGGAGGGGGGTCTGGAGGCTTATGTGAATACAATACTAAAAAAATGTGAGCACGTTACAATTAAAGCTGAAATATGCAATCCAGACTTTAACATGTAACCTGAGCACCTCCCTGTTACCAAATAGGAGGGGGTTGCATCATCATGTTGATGCCTAATTTTTAAACTCAACAACAGAAATGATTCAGTCTGTTGTGAACTTTTTAAAGATGGGCCATTCTGAATGCTGGAATCTTAAACCAAGCAACTCTGGATCTAACTGCATGCTCATTTTGTGGACACAGTAAGCTTGACCTACTGTATTCAAATGTTAATACCTTTAAATGTAAACCTGCGGTATGTCTGGACAGGTCTCACCATCTTACTGCCACCTACAAGCCTGTTATTGACAGCAATGACTCTTCAGTATCCAGACTGTAAGTTCTTATGTGTGTTTGGGGGGGCTGTATATATATATATATATATATATATGAAATATATAGATGCCAACAGGGCCGTCCTATTTACTGAAAATAATAAATTGGCTCAAATTGTAAAGATCTAGATACATACCCATAGGCTGTAGTTTAAAGACCTTGGAGAGTGGTCAGGCTTTACGGTTAAAGCTGTATAAGCGCAGGTGGCTCACCCTACGAACAGACATCCTGGCTAGGATGGAAGGTGATTTCTTCACCAGACTAGAGGCCAGGATGGAAGAACAGACGAGCTGGCTGGCTGGACGAGAAAACAACTTTGTGCTCAGCAGGAATAATAAACTGCTAAAAAAAATGCTCCTAATGAGATGACGGATAGTGTCTTGGGGGATCTCCTCCCAGATCTGGACTAGGGCATCACCGAGCTCCTTGACAGTTTGAGGTGCAACCTGGTGGAATTGGATGGGCTGAAATATAATGTCCCGGAGGTGTTCTATCCGATTTAGGTCAGGTGAGTGAGCGTGAGGGCCAGTCAATGGTATCGATTCCTTCATCCTCCAGGAACTGCCTGCATACTCTCGCCACATGAGGCCGGGCATTGTCATGCACCAGGAGGAACCCAGGAGCCACTGCACCTGCATAGGGTCTGACAATGGGTCCAAGGATTTCATCCCGATACCTAATGGCAGTCAAGGTGCTGTTGTCTAGCCTGTAGAGGTCTGTGTGTCCCTCCATGGATATGCCTCTCCAGACCATCACTGACCCACCACCAAAACAGTCATGTTGAACGATGTTACAGGCAGCATAATGTTCTCCACAGCTTCTCCAGACCCTTTCATGTCTGTAACATGTGCTCAGTGTGAACCTTCTCTCATCTGTGAAAAGCACAGGGCACCAGTGGTGGACCTGCCAATTCTGGCATTTTATGGAAAATGTCAATTGAGCTCCATGGTGCCGGGCAGTTAGCACAGGGTCCACTAAAGGACATCGGGGCCTCAGGCCACCGCCATGAAGTCTGTTTCTGGGTGTTTGGTCAGAGATATTCATACCAGTGGCCGGCCTGTTGGAGGTCATTTTGTAGGCTCTGGCAGTGCTCATCCTGTTCCTCCTTGCCCAAAGGAGCAGATACCGGTCCTGCTGATGGGTTAAGGACCTTCTATGAGGGGCCCTGTCCAGCTCTCCTAGAGTAACTGCCTGTCTGCTGGAATCTCTTCTATGCCCTTGAGACTGTGCTGGAAGACACAGCAAACCTTCTGGCAATGGCACATATTGATGTGCCATCCTGGTGAAGATGGACTACCTGTGGAACCTCTGTAGGGTCCAGGTATGGCCTCATGTTACCAGTAGTGACACTGACTGTAGCCAAATGCAGAACTAGTGACAAAACAGATGAGGAGGGAAAAATGTCAGTGGCTTCCACCTGTTAAACCATTCATTTCTGTTTTGGGAGTCGTCTCATTGTTGCCTCTCTATTGCACCAAAGCAGCTGAAACTGATGAACAAGCCCCTCTGCTACTTCACTGACCAGATCAATAGCCCACAAGTTTCATTGACTTGATGCTATACTCGGATTAAAAAGGGTTCCTTTAATTTTTTGAGATATATATATATATATATATATATATATATATATATATATATATATAATATATATATACATAGTATATATATTCATAGCATCCATAGTCTGAGTCTTGATCTGATTGTATGGGTGGTTACCTACCAGGTAACACATGTGGTTGGTCTGCCAGTCTGCAAACATCCGCCACGGGCCCTCTCAGATTGAGACTCAAACTACGGATGCTATGAATATAATTATTCCGATCTCCAGGATGTGAAATAAACAAACCACACGCCGTGGCGCAGTGTAAAGGGACTTCGTCTCTGACATCCGAGGTTCAATCCCTGCGAGGGGTGCAGTGGAGTGTGTACGCCTGATGAGCCCAAATAAGGGCGAAACATGTGTCACGTACTCATTGCATTATTTGACAGTATACTATGTATATCCTTATATATACCTTGATACTATCTGTATGTATGGTGTTCGCATCAATACCCCGTATGTATGGTGTTCGCCTCTGTAGTTAGAACATAACGTGGCAAACACGGACGCAGTATTGCATGATTGGCTAAGAATGTTCGAATGCTTCAGTGACGCCGCTGGACCGCCGAGTATAGTAAGTCGGTGTTGGTTCGAGCAGATAACAGTAAGTTTGGTTGGTTTTTGGAACATTGGTTTGGTGGGGCATACTTTCCAGGACTAACATCGTCAACTGACTTAAACCCTTCGACAGCTCCGGAACCATAAGTAACTTAGAATGTATCGCCATTTGCTTGGTACATCGAAATCTATCTTTGGGCAGTTCAGTTTTGGCATCTGTCCTTCTGACATCTATTGGTAAACTGAGTAATGATGCCTGGGTACTAACAATGGTCATTGTTTAAATTTTAGCCGATCTCAGATCTAAAATGACCACGCCAACATAATTATTACTCCGACTCTGATTAGAGTCATAAAATACGGTTTGTTTTGAAAATTTGTTTGCCGGAAAAAATCAAATGAGGTGCGCCGAAGAGCTGAGTTCATGTCTCGCAGCCCCGTTTAAACAGGAAGCTCTTCATTACATCGGCAGAAAAGGTCTATTTTAAGCACAAATCAGTGCTATGATAACAAAATCATTTCAAGGACTTAAAAAAACAAATAATTATTTGCAGAGAAAGTATGGATTTCACAAACGTAGAATTTGTAGCCTGATTCGATCGGGCTCCCTGTCGCTAGTATATACGTATATATATATATATATAGTTTCGCGTATGTGGAAAATACAATATGGGTTTTTGGGGCATCCACCAGCTCCAAGCACTATGGCAGCTTGCCGCGAAAACAAATCAGTCATGCTATGAGCACCTGTTGTCGATGGGTGATACAAGGAACATCGTAAATGCAGGGAACAATATTACTTGGCCACTAACCTGACCACAACCCTGCCTGACTGACATATTCTGAGTCCCCAGTATAAGAAAAACTCCACATATAGTGTAACATATGATTTGTCTTGATGGCTAGTTATGCAAAGCATGAAGCTTTTTGGGGTTCCTCCTTATTTTTGATCCTCTAGACCAAAAACAAAATTCATATTTAGTCCATTTTTAACCATATGTTGTGCAAGAAATTATATCCTGTGGAAGGAATAAACTGGAAATATATTTAAGAAATAAACTTTGCCCTCAACTAGGGCCTCTTTGAGTCAGAAATCAGACAGGAGAAAGCTTGATCATGTGTCTTTAATTTTTCTTCTCTTCTCTACTAAGGGTATGTTCCCCGAGTAGAGGTGCCACAGACCAAATTCAGTCTTATATTTAAAAGCAATGAAATTTAAATAAGAGTGCTGAATTAATGCTCACACCACATCTAACATTTACTCAGACTGGTTCATTAGCTTATACACCTACAGCAAATGAAAGTCTCATTTCTAGCACTTAAGTTCAACTCTTACCCTTTTATGGAAACTTTGTAGATGACAACTATGAAGTCTTACTGTTAACTCTTCTTAATCATCATCATCTAGAACATTCTATCTCCTTGTTGTTTAACTATGTTACACCTAGGTAACTAAATTATTCTCTTGCAACCCTTATGATAAAGAGTAAACCAACAGGTGTCTTCAGCAAAAATGATCAGAAGGACTTGAGGTTGTGCATGCCACATCAACCAGCCATAGGGGGCTTCACCTCCTAAAGGGATACGAAGAGTCAAAGTTATTCCTTTTAATAAAACTTTGAAAAAGCAGGGATCGGTAATGTAGGTCATGTGGCGGGTTATTTTATATTATTTCAAGGTTGCTGATCACAAATATGAAAACATTTTGGATATTAGATTCCCTACTGGCAATAATAGTCTTCTAAGAATCATTCCCAGAAGATTAAAAATGACAAATTTCTAACATATGTATGCGGGGTATCACTTTAGGCTATTCCAAGGTTAGTGATTATGAATATGATGTTATTTTGGATTTTTGATCCTTTCCTAGGGATCTAGCCCTCTGTGGCCCTCTATCAGAGAGTTAAAAACAGAATATGTCTATTACAATCTGGCATATTTAGACTTCAACCATTTGAAATTGAAGCACACATTTTAATATTTCAAATATTTGACATAGCTGTTGTTTATTATGTACTTCTACTTCATTAAGTACATCGATACATTTCTGATGACCATCCCAAATCAGAGCAGTTTACGGTAATTCAGACCTTTTAATACTTAATTTCTTTGCTTTTAAAAATGAGGCTTTGGGAATGGATGAAGTTAATTCAAATGCAGGACCCATGCCTGTAATAATGACCCGCACAGTTAGGGTGAGCTGGTCTGTATCATGTCACTTCAGGGCTTAAAGACAGTCCCACTCTGGCTCTACTACAGTATCAACCTGTGTCATTCTCCTTTTGTGATTCATGGAATGCATTAGAAATATATGACAAATTGTAGCAAATTGCTACATGTTTCATGTATAATATTTTTATTCTCAAATGTCCAATAGTGTGTTAATGAGCAGACACAGTATAGATGTTAGACATACAACTGCCTCCTCTCTATTTCAGCCACTAAGAACGTTTAATTGGATAATGACTAGAATAATGAGAAGAACCATACAGCACTATGTGAAAATATTTTCTTTTGGCAGAACAAAACTGTGTTATAGTCCTAATTTTTTTTTGAGAGTTAGTGTCACCAGTTTGTAAAACAATGAAACTTTTAACAAATATTTATGTTCTCTTTCCTCTTCATGGTAACACACTAAGATGGGTGATTTATAACCCCTTTCAGCTCCTAGTAGGTATTAAAGGAAGAGCATCAGAGATCAGTGGATTTTAACTTTTCTGCCAAAAACCAAGAGGAGTCAAAAAAGAAACCGGTTTGTTGAACTTTGGAAAGCTAGCTTTCATTTTTCTCTTTTCAACAACTGAAGGAATTTGTTTTGTCTTTTCTCTTTGCTAACATTCACCTGTCTGACTGAATTTCTCTTTTTTTTCCTTTGAAAATACCTCTATCTCTATATCAAAAAAGAGAATTTGCCCCAGAGAGACTGTCTTCCTTTATATTTTTAACCTATGAGTTGTCACTCAAAATCCAGGTCTGACCCATTCTTAAGACCACACATTTATGTCTGTAGTAGTTGTAAGTTTCTATTGGCCTGTAATCCCAGGGAACATTTGCTGCTCCACCCATCCATTTTCATTCTGCCGTTCTTGGTGACAGTATTGGCATCATTTATAATCATTAGGAACTTCAGCATTGTGCCACCCAGGACTGTAAATCCGACATTTGGGCAGACTTATCAGAGAGAACAGATTGAGCTCTTTTGGTGTCTTTGATGAAGGATGTCTCCAGGAGCCATGCTTCTTATACCATTAAAGAGCCGGGTTGATGTGACGGCTTTGTATGTTGTCAGCTCATCAGCTTGCCTGTACGAACAAGTCACACTGGGTCACTGGAAATAAATGTTTTCCTCTTTAACACCTTGGTATACATCTTGACCAGTATCTACTGTATGAAATTTTCTGTTGATTGCATTTTCCTGAAAAAGAGAAGACAAATAAAATTCTATCTATCTATCTATCTATCTATCTATCTATCTATCTATCTATCTATCTATCTATCTAGAACATTCTTAAGGCATTAACATTAAGTCAAAATATTGATCATTTATCTCAAGATTAAAAAATTATGTCAAATCAAAAAGATAACTACAGTATACTTAGTGGATAGCAACTTAAACTTAAAATGCTAAAGAAGCCTAAATAGGAAGTTAACTTATATAGTAATTAATGTTTCTGGATATAATACATATAATTTTGGTGTCATGAGTTACTGTTAACATTTCTCAGGTACACTCCTAGATTGCCCCAGAATCTCTCCATACTGCTGTTTTTTGCCTTAGTTTTTCTAGTTTTTCATTTTGATTGTGAGTGATTGGGTGAAAACTGACCAAGGATACCAACAAAATGACACCTTTTATTGGCTAACTAAAAAGATTACAATATGCAAGCTTTCGAGGCAACTCAGGCCCCTTCTTCAGGCAAGATGTAATACAGAAACTGAAGTTTCCTGTGTTTATATCCACACACTAGGACAAGAAACAACAATGGTAAATCTTTAAAGGAAAAATCTTAAATGTAAAAAATTAATAGGTTGTTGGGGTGCCAACTGGGCAACCCTGTTTAATCAGAACCAAAAAAAATGTAGTTTAGAATTAAAGTTTTCATTAGCCCAACGTCCAGATCCAGATGTTTTTTTTTAGGATAGAAGGGGCACAACCTGGAGATGCTTGGAAAAAGCAAAACAAAAGAAATAAAATATGAATGAAGCAACCAAAACCAAGACAAGAAGCAAGAATCATGAAGACAGGGCAAGAAGATCAATAGCAAAGAGAGTGTTTTGTTTTTGCACATTTGAAGGATTTATCCATATTTTGGATGAAGCTTGATGCAGCCGCTGACCTTTTTATCCTGTCATGCTGATGAGCTCAAGGAGACCACAACCCTAGAAACGTGGAACACAACCCTAATGACGGTTATGCAAAATGGCATCTAATACAGAAAAAGCAATAGGTCCCTAAACTTCATCCTTGATCATGACACTAAAGATAAGTCCGTTGGACTGATTGGTGGGCTCATACAAGTGAATGTGGACATGGCACCCCATCCAAGGTCAATTCTAATCTTATGAGCCGCAGTTGCAGTTGGGATAAGAAGGTTAGAGGATGAATATATGGTGTCACGCATGCGCGTCTGAGATTTGCCTTCCTTACTCATCCGAGATAAGCACTACTAGTTTGGGACACGAAGGGGGTATTGTTGCTCCTTTTTTTCACACAGCCCTGAGAAATCACCCATAGAGGGAAACTAACTCCGCCCCTTCCTGTCCCTCCACTATAAAACTAGGACACTCCTGGCATGGCGTATTTCATTCTGGAGAGAGCCAACTGCTGAATAAAGCTCACTGCTTGACAGAACATTAAACCACCTTGATTTTATTTTGCTTTGTTGATTTTTACTTTCTTGAACCTTACAGTAACACACCATCGAGCGGCTGTGTTTTGACTATATTGTATATACTTAGAAGGGGCCACCCTGTTGGTTTCCCAGTGTTTCATTTTTGTGGACTGTTTTTTCCGTGCTCAACCAGCAATGGTTGGAGACTTAATACATTTGAGACTGCATTGTAATTTCATATGCTGTGTAAAATAATCTGTGATGGTGGACAGGGTTAATTGTATCATGTAAAATATATTTTTTTAAATTGATTAATATGCTTATTATTCTGAGAGCTAAACTTAAAAGAAGTGGTGAGGAAGCCTTCTGCTGTTATGCACCTAAAATCTGGAATAGCTTACTGATAGAAATTCGGCAGGCTAATACAGTGGAGCACTTTAAAAAACTGCTAAAAACACATTACTTTAACATGGCTTTCTCAAAGCTTCATCTTAGTTTAATCCTGATACTCTCTATATGCATTTACTTATCAATATCATTCCTGGTGGCTCCATAGTCCATACTGACCCTTACTTTCTCTTCTGTTCTTTTTCCGGTTTGCTGTGGTGGTGATCTGCACCACCACCACTTGATCAAAGCACCGTGATGTCCCTCCATTGATGGATTGAAGGCTAGAAGTCCACATGACAGTCATCATCAAATTCTTCCATGAGAACCCTGAATACAATGAGGACTGATTGAGGTCATTTATGTTAGGTAGGATGCCTAGAGGGGCTGGGTGGTCTTGTGGCCTCAGATCCTCTGCAGATTTTATTTTTTTTTCTCCAGCTGTCTGGAGTTTTTTTTTTTTTTTCTGTCCTCCCTGGCCATCGGACTATACTTTTATTCTATGTTAATTGGTGTTCCCTAATTCTTTTTTCTAATTTATTTGGTCTTTTTGCTCTTTCTTCATTATGTAAAGCACTTTGAGCTACATCATTTGTATGAAAATGTGCTATAGCAGCGGTTCTCAAACTGTGGGGCGTGCTGAAGCTGTACAAGGGGGGTGCCGAATAAATGAACAAGACAACAAAATTTATTTTTTACATTTTTATTTTAAATTTAAATTTGCAAGCATTTAATCACAACGAATGCATTATAACGAAAATTAAAATAAAACATTTCTAAGGCATAGATCTAATGACTAACTGACGAGTGGCGCTGCTGCTGCTGCTTTTATAGTCGCGTATTTTCAATCCAGAAAGTTCAAGACGTATCGGTATCTGTCGTGAACATTCGGTAACAGTAGATCAGATGATAATGTGGCACGACTGCACCACATTGGCAGCGTAGCCAATATTGCCAAATTGAGTTAAATAATATACTGCGTATTGTGTTATTTTCATGATACAACTAACATTGGTATAATATGTGTTGGACAAAAATACGTTCGTCATGCGCAGATTGACTTCATCGGTGTCCTTGTTTACGAGATTGTTAAAAATTAAAGCATATTTAATCGTTTCTTTACATAAAAAAATAATTAAATAAGAATAAATCATTTACTCTTTGTTTTTGGGATTACAATTACTACCAAAAACCACACAAGGCATTTTAACAGTTATTAAAGCACTTTAAAAAAAATAAATTGCAAATATTTCATCGAAGTTAGCCGAACACATGCAAATCTTATGGAAGTAAAAATGATAGGGTACCGCGACACCAGACAAGTGTCATACCTTTGTTAGTTGTATCTTGGGTTATTCTCATCTATCTTATATTATGCAGGGGGCGCAGAATTATTCCAGGTAGAAAGGGGGAGGGGGGGGTGCAAAATACGAAAGTTTGAGAACCGCTGTGCTATAGAAATAAATGTTGTTGTTGTGTTGTTGAATGCCAATACATGCAGAAACTGACACAATAAACACTTTATGGGTGAGTGAGAAGAATGATTGATTCATTAAAGTACATTGTAATCAATTCATCTGCTGTGTTACGAGTATAACCATGTGGCTTGCTATAAAGTACACTGACTAATTAAACTAACGCATTAATAAAGTCTTAACATGTTACAGTATTGTTTCTATTTACTGTACACTGTACAGCAAAAAAGGATAAACTCAAAATAAGGTTTGCAATTATCTCTGATCTTGGTAACTTGCCACTAATCTTTCATGTTTATAAATTGCCAGATTTTAACATGTCATATTTATAGAGCTTTAATTACATAAAATGGTATCGCACACAAACAGTTCAGCTAAATCGGTACAAAACACAGGGATTACATAAAGTTAAGCCATGAGGAGTTATTTGTAATGCAAATCAAGTTAATAATAATGTGTACATCAAACAAGTTCTTTAGTTTTCACTGACAAAGACTTTCAAAACCATGAAGAATACTTGCCTCAAAGCCACTACCTTCAAGTTTCATTTGATCATTTATGCTTTAAAATGAAATCAGACCTTGCGTTTACTTAGCAGGCTGCATTATGGATTTGCCTCATTTATACTCAGACCTTGCGAGATTTTGATTACCATGACTGAAATTATAATGGCACCCTTTGTAGTCAGCTTACCTATGGATTTGATCTGTGCATGTCCGGAATAATTCTAATGAGGACTTTCTGAAGGTGCAATGATCCACAATGCAGACACCTAAATGACATTGAGGCATCGGGTCTCCAGCTCGGACCTTACCGAACTGTCGATGAAAACAGCCAACAGTCTCCTGCTGAGCATCTGACGCGCTTTCAGTTTATTTTGGTGTGCTTTGATTGTTTTTCTTTGTTGAGAATCATTTTTATTTTTTTATCTTGTTCTTTTAGTCATGATTTGATTTAATTCTTTCAATGCACTGTTTTTTAAGTATGCTCTCCCACTTTCATGTTGCTGGTGCGTGATTATCAATCTGTGACGTATTAGGGGCCTACTTACTGGACTTAAGAAGAACAGGGAAACTGATGCTCTGACCTTTATGAACAATGAAAGAAAGACTCCTCACATTCTCTAAAACCAATATTCAAATCAAATTAAGAACTTCCAGTTTCTGTACTTTAATAGTTCTTGGCTTTTTGATCCTATGTGTCATTTTGACCCTTTCCTGTTTATTAATCCTGATTTCTCGTTAGTGATTTCATAGTTCAGCCGCTTGGTAATATACTGCTTATTTCATGGATCAGTGTATCCACTGCTCACAATGAGACTAAGCTGCTGTTCCATCATAGGCAACCCATCCCTTCTTTCTAGTTTTGTATTGTAGCTGAGTTTGATTTCTAAAGTAATTATTGGGGGTACTATTGTTAAACTTTTTTTTTTTTTCTGGAGTCTTGACCCAAGAAAATGACCACCATCACACCAATCAAGGCATCCCCATCTTTTCATACATCTCAGTTCGTACAGCTTAAAACCTTCACTTCCCAACCCACCGCTGTTACTTCAGGTGGGCTCTGTCCTGGGGCCTCTTCTTTTTATTATTTACCTTCTTCCCCTTGGCAATATTTTCCTTAAGTATAACATTAATTTTCACTGTTATGCTGATGACACCCAGCTCTACCTTGCTAGTAAACCCACCTCCTCTTTTCCACCACCTTCGCTTATTGACTGCATTGCTGAAATTAAATTCTGGTTCTCTTCGAATTTTCTTAAATTAAACAGTGACAAAATGGAGGTTCTCCTAATTGGATCAAAATCATCATTATCCAAAACCAATAATCTTTCTCTTATTATTGACTAGCAAAATACCCGCATTTCGCAGCGGCGAAGTACTGCCTTAAAATTTTTATTAAGAAAAAAAGGAAACATTTTTAAACTGAGGGAAAATATAGAAATAATTATTTGTTAAGAATCTCTTTGTATACCACGTTGTCAGTTCAGCACTCCGGTTGTAATATGACCAAGCTGTGCACTGAGCCTACTCTTGAGAATGCAACGTATAGTTGTCCAGGAGAAAAGCAATGTTGCCTCAAATCAATGACAACCTTTTGTAGTCCCTGAGACTTATAAATGTCATCGTGAAGCAGAGTCTTACTGGAAATTTGACGCATTTGAATTGAAATGGGAGATCAGAGAGTATAATGTTGATGTGAGGAATACACTCAGAGTGTGGCGCTCTGCTATTTTTTTGTGTAGCTGCCTTCACACTGCTTCTCCGCTGCTTTATAAACGAACGCCATATAAGGACGTCCCTTCTCCTTGCTTCGCGGTTCTGTACTGTTTTATTGTTCGTTTATTACGATTGTTATAGTTATTGTGTAGCTATCTGAGACCTACTTTACTTTTCAGGTACCCATTTCCTTTATTTAAATCGCGGCCTGTACGCTATTTTTTGTTCGTTTATTACGATTATAGATATTTATTGATTCCCTTCTTTAGCTGACTGCCTGCTCATATAAGGCACTCCACTGGTTTTTTGTGAAGCAGCCATTACACAGCTTCTCTGCTGTTTTATAAACGAACGACATATAAGGCCATCCTTTTTCCTTGCTTCGCCAAGGAAGCTGCCTTTTTATTTAATCCACGGGTTCTCCAATGTTTTATTGTTTGTTTATTACGATTGTTATAGTTCTCTTTATATAGCACGTTGTCAGTTCAGCACTCCGGTTGTAATATGACGAAGCTGCGCGAGCTCACTCCTGAGAATGCAACGTATAGTTGTCCAGGAGAAAAGCAATCTTGCCTCAAATCAATGGCAACCTTTTGTAGGGTCTGTCCCTGAGACTTATTACTTGTCATCGCGAAGCAGAGCCTTACTAGAAATTGGAGGCATTTGAATTGAAATGGGAGATCAGAGGTTATAACGGGGATGCGAGGAATACATTGAGTGTGGAGAAACTCTAGAGACAGCGTGTGTATTAACTTGTGGATTTTTCTGTGAGTATTTGGTGGCAGCGTGACAAAGTTCCTTCCGCAAGACCGCGTTAGCTGTGGAGCTCAGCTCGGAGCATATTCTTTTTCTACCTTGTCAATTGTATAATGCGTTTTTTGAACAGGTTTGATGCATGTAAGTGATCACTCGTACTGCGTTCAGTCAGTTCACGTGAGCTGCTCTCTTGTGTGATGTTGCGATGCCCACGGCTTTATTTAATATTAGCTAAGACCCGGCACTTAAGTTTCTCGCTACAGCAATTTTAACTCCGTTACAAAGTGATCCAAAGTCTCGTTTATACCTCGTGTCTTCTCATTAAACTTGTATCTCGCAAATAAAGTATTCGTCGAAGGCATGACAAACGGCAGCGTGAGTGTGTCTATAAACTTAATCTAAACTTACGGTTTACACCGTGCTTTGTTTCCGCAGTAGCTGCACTTATGAATATGCTTGTATGTGTTTTTCTTCAGAGCTCTTTGGAGCTCTTCCTTGTTTTCTACGTACTGCATTCACAGTCAGTTCACGTCATTACGTGGGAGGCGTGATGATGTGACACGCAACTCCGCCCCCTACGGCCATCGAGCTGAAGTCAATTACAGTATATGGAGAAAAATAGGTTCCAGTTATGACCATTACGCGTAGAATTTCAAAATGAAATCTGCCCAACTTTTGTAAGTAAGCTGTAAGGAATAAGCTTGCCAAATTTCAGCCTTCTACCTACACAGGAAGTTGGTGAGTGAGTGAGAGTGAGTGTGTGTGTGTGTGTGTTTTGCCTTTTATTAGTATAGATAACTCTGTTGTTTCCCTATCACCTCAGGTCAAGAGTCTGGGTGTCATTATCGACAGTACTTTATCCTTCCAATCTAATATTAATAACATCACCCGGTCTACTTACTTCCACCTACAAAATATTAATCGCATTCAACCCTCCCTCACTCCTCATACCACTGCCATTCTTGTTCACAGTCTTGTTACTTCTCAGCCGGACTGCTGCAATTCACTCCTCTTTGGTCTCCCTAATAAATCTCTCCATAAGCTTCAGTTAGTCCAGAATTCTGCAGCACGCATCGTTACTCGAACCTCATCTATTCACCATATTACTCCGATCTTGTAGCAGCTCCATTGGCTCCCGATTAAGTTTCGAACTGTTTTTAAAATTCTGTTATTAACATTTAAGGTCATTCATTACCTCGCCCCTCCATATCTGTCTGACCTTCTTCATGTTGCCATTCCGTCCCGTAACCTTAGATCCTCTTCCTCTATCCATCTGACTGTCCCTCTTGCCCATTGTATTATCGTGGTATTTCCCTCTACTTGCCCTTTACCTGTTTCCTCAAGGGTAAGTGTTCTCGTCAAGTTCGTTATCGGGTTGGTCTACTGTTGCATTTTAAGATAAACACACACACACACATAGATAAACACACACAGACCCTAACCACAACAGTGCCTCATGAATGACACACACACGCTGATTAACCCTTAGCACTTTAAACCACACAAGTGCTATAGGAATAACAGCCTGTCATTCAGCACTTCAAGAGACTTACTTATTTTTGGCACGAACAACATATGATGTTTTAGTGATATCTCAGACCTAAATATTACTTTTGGTCTACAAGAATACATTTAAACATACAAAGACTCAGCACTCTTGACTATAGGCCATTTATCAGCCAAGAAAACCTTCTTTATCGTATTTTTCCCTTCTGTTGAGTAGTGCCCTCACTCTCAGCCTTATAAACCTCGCAGCACAGAAATAATGGCAAAAATCCGGCTGTCACCAGGTGCTCAAAGAAATATAACTTATTACTTCAATCACTCTAGACATGAAGACAAAGCATTGAAAGTTAAAAGCAGCATGGTATTTATTACAAGAATAATAATAATACAAGAGGAACAAAGAATAACAGAAAATAGGTACTGATAGGAAAGTCTGAATATATAGTCTTTAGAAAAAGCTTACGAGAAAGTTACAGATGACAAGGATGAATGTCCCAGGGAGGCGTTTGATTTAGCAATCGATGTTCATGATGCCTTTCTGACGACCAGGGCCGTCTTCGTCCGTTCCTCTTCTTCTTCTCCTTCTTCTTCTTTGCTTCTTCTCTTCTTCTTTGCTTCTTTCTGTCTTCTGTATCAAACCAAGGCATATTTATTATGAAATGTCATGCCTTGGTTTCACAACACATGCACCTGATTGGCTGGCTGTCAAAATGATTGATGAATTCATTCACTGTCCGTTTTTCCAAACAACAAAACCTTTGATGTACTCTGAGGTATCAGTAGTTCTTCCTGTCCTGGGCTGTAAACCAAACTATTGTTCCAGATGTCCATCCATAAAGTAATCAATAGCCTGAGGTATCAGCTCAGCATTCTTTCCCAGGCTGTAAACCAAACTGTTGTTCCAGATGTCCATCCATAAAGTAATCAATAGCTTGAGGTATCAGCTCAGCTTTCTTTCCCAGGCTGTAAACCAAACTGTTGTTCCAGATGTCCATCCATAAAGTAATCAATAGCTTGAGGTATCAGCTCAGCTTTCTTTCCCAGGCTGTAAACCAAATTAGCACTAAGCTATGAGCAAAAAGTAAGGTGCAAGGGAAGAAAACCTGCTTTAATTTGTCTTAGTTCATCTGTTGTCTTGTCTTGAACAAAATATAATGGAAACCAAAATGTACAGATTTTATACACCATAACACCCGATTAACCACCATAGGGAGCAGAGCATTCAGCCGTTCTGCTCCCAAGCTCTGGAATTCATTACCTGCCGAGCTTAGAAATATCAAATCATACTCATCCTTTAAATGTGAACTTAAAACGCATCTATTTAAAATGGCTTTTTCTTTATGATTACAGTGGTTATGTTTGGTTTTAAATATTTTCTGATGTTTTTAGTTGTTTATAATTGTGTCTTTTATTTATTTATTTATTTATTGTTTGTTCGGTGTCCTTGAGTTTTCAGAAAGGCACCTTGTATAAATAAAATGTATTATTATTATTTTCAAGGACTGTTTGATGTCCCAGGGGACAGCAGTGACAATTCCACTACAGAGAGAAGGTGATTTTATGTTGCAGCAGCCACAAAAGTTGTTAATGTATTCAAATTGTTGCATTTCTCGTTACAGGTTCTTTGAATTTCATAACTGACTAGCTGTGCTACTGTCTAAAATGGGTTGAAATCTAAATAATCCTCAATAAGCATCAGAAACAAGACGTGTAGCTGCCCTGCATGGAGTGCCAGACTCTTGTGTGGCACACCTACATACAAATCGAGACGTACTCACACCGGACTATGAAGTACTAATGGAGTATCTGATGGGTACCCTTGCAGACATGGTGAGAATGTAATGTGCAACCAAAACACAGAAGGTGACCTGAGTGACAGTAAAACCTAACTTCATGGAACTGTGAGACAGAAGCCTTCACTGTTTAATTATTAGCATGAATTCTATTGCTTGAAATTGCAATGTGACTCAGAAAGTAGACATGCATTCAGTGGATCAACACATTCTTAAGCATAAGTAATGAGATTTAATAACTACTTTACATTTGAGTTCTTATAGAGAAGCCGCAATGTAAGAAGGAGATATTCTAAGAACACTTAAAGAATTAGTCCAATTAAATTAAAAGAGGAACATTTGCATTTTTTCATAATCTACTTAGACTTTATTTCTTTCACAGCACTTTTAAAGTTAGTTATTATTACAATGCTCTTTTAAAATGTATTGTTTCAATCATCCTCTGATGCTCTTTTCCATTTGAGTGTTGCAGGGATTGAAAACTTACAGTTTCTCATCAGGATTGGGATAGACATACAATAATGTGAGTAAAGCTAATTTAATTTGACACAACATATATCAGTTCTAAATCTGCTTGTTCATCCTGCACTGGGTAATAGGGGACCAAAACCAAACTCAGGAGCCACCGCTAAACAGAAGCCAACATGTAGATGACAAGTAAACTGAACGGCATGTCATTTAAGAGGAAACTGGAGTAGAAGAAAGAGACCAATGACAACACGATGAGAATGAACAGACTCCATAAAAATGACACTTTAGCTCAGAACGTAATTGAAGTTCAAGTACTGCTATATTTCAGCCCATCCCGACTTGGTTGTATAACAATGGATACAGAAGTGGAAACACAGCTCAAGGAGAAGATAAATAATCAGTAAGCTTGCTATTTACAGTAAATTAAAAAGATGCAGATAACAGAGATGCGGGAATCGGTGTCAAATGTTGTTAATCATTTCAACAAGCTAATAAACGAGAAAGTAGGGTGAAATAACACCTTTTATTACTTAACTAAATAGATTACAAATGCAAGCTTTCAAGGCAGCTAAGGTGCCATTTCACCCTACTTTCTCCTGTATCAATCTATGGCTAACACGGTACAACACTCTACTAACAAGCTAATAAAGAATACACGTTCAGTTATGGGACACCTTCTTGATGCCCTGGAGGTATTAGAAGAGGAGAAAATAAAGACTAAATTTGATGGCCAATGCCTCACTGGAACTGCTCTCATCATTAGCTGAGTTTCTTCTTCTTTGCTGCAATTCTTGTGTGTGTCTGAGGAGGGCTGTTGTTTGTTATAATATTAGGTTATAAGGTTTCCCTTTGGGACAAAGAGAGTGCTATATATAAATTGTCACACATCTGTGTCTGTGGATCACCCTCCTATCTCATCGTGGGTAAGTAATCCCACCCCAGGATGAGAGGGGGTGTTGTCGCTAACGGCATCATCTCTTTCTGTTCCTACACCCAGGAGAAGACGCCCAGTGAGGGCAACTGACTCCGGCCCTTCTGATTGGAGGAGTATAAAACTGAGGCACTCACAGAAGGTGGCATCTCATTCTGGACAGACGCTCAAAAGAGATGGAGCTCTGGACCAGACCTGATCACTTTAAGCATCTTGTTGATTCTTAGTTATACTTTGTAGAAGTGCCATTATGCACTATTTATGTTTGAGTATTTCAATTTCAGCTGTCATGCCTCATATGACCACATATCTATTTATCTATCTACAGTCATAAGAAAAAGTTTGGGAACCCCCCTTAATTCTTTGGATTTTTGTTTATCATTGGCTGAGCTTTCAAAGTAGCAACTTCCTTTTAATATATGATATGCCTTACGGAAACAGTAGTATTTCAGCAGTGACATTAAGTTTATTGGATTAACAGAAAATATGCAATATGTATCATAACAAAATTAGACAGGTGCATAAATTTGGGCACCCCAACTGAGATATGACATCAAGACTTAGTTGAGCCTCCTTTTGCAAATCTAACAGCCTCTAGACGCTGTCCTCCTATAGCCTTTGATGAGTGTCTGGATTTTGGATGGAGGTATTTTTGACCATTCTTCCATACAAAATCTCTCCAGTTCAGTTAAATTTGATGGCTGCTGAGCATGGACAGCCTGCTTCAAATCATCTCATAGACTTTCGATGATATTCAAGTCAGGGGACTGTGACGGCCATTCCAGAACATGGTACTCCTCCCTCTGCATGAATGCCTTTGTAGATTTCCAACTGTGTTTTGGGTCATTGTCTTGTTGGAATATCCAATCCCTGTGTAACTTTGACTTTGTGACTGATGCTTGAACATTATCCTGAAGAATTTGAATCGACTTTAACAAGGGCCCCAGTCCCTGAACTAGCCACACAGCCCCACAGCATGATGGAACCTGAACCAAATTTGACAGTAGGTAGCAGGTGTTTTTATTGGAATGTGGTGTTCTTCCTCCACCATGCAAAGCACTTTTTGTTATGACCAAATGACTAAATTTTTGTCTCATCAGTCCAAAGCACTTTGTTCCAAAATGAATCTGGCTTGTCTAAATGAGCATTGGCATACAACAAGCGACTCTGTTTGTGGCGTGAGTGCAGAAAGGGCTTCTTTCTCATCACCCTGCCATACAGATGTTCTTTGTGCAAACTGTGCTGAATTGTAGAACAATGTACATATACACCATCTGCAGCAAGATGTTCTCGCAGATCTTTGGAGGTGATCTGTAGGATGTCTGTAACCATTCTCACAATCCTGTGCATGTGCCGCTCCTGTATTTTTCTTGGCCTGCCAGACCTGGTTTAACAACAATTGTGCCTGTGGCCTTCCATTTCCTGATTCCATTCCTTACAGTTGAAACTGACAGTTTAAACCTCTGAGATCGCTTTTTGTAGCATTCCCCTAAACCATGAGACTGAACAATCTTTGTTTTCAGGTCTTTTGAGAGTTGCTTTAAAGGATCCCATGCTGTCATTCTTCAGTCAAAGGAGCACAACTTGCAATTGACCACCTTAAATAGCTTTTCTCATGATTGGACACACCTGTCTATGAGGTTTAAGGCTTAACAAGCTCACCCAACTAATTTGGTGTTGCAAGTAATCAGTATTGAGCAGTTACATGCATTCAAATCAGCAAAATGACAAGGGGACCCAAATTTTTGCACAGCCACTCTTTCACATTTGGTTTAATTTATTTCAACTAAATACTGCTTCCCTAAAAATCTTTGTTCGGAAAACACCCCAGTACTCAGATGTTCCTAG
The DNA here is from genome assembly GCA_026402145.1 of Polypterus bichir lapradei. Classification (NCBI taxonomy): domain Eukaryota; kingdom Metazoa; phylum Chordata; class Cladistia; order Polypteriformes; family Polypteridae; genus Polypterus; species Polypterus bichir. The sequence goes on from JANRMT010062800.1 coordinate 911,057, forward strand.
GAAATGAAAGACATACCACTCTTATCTTTTTTGTTGAAAGTAGAGTCAATTATTATGCAAGCTGAGAGGGGTTTCCAAACTTTTTCAGATGACTGTATCTATCTACACTGTTTTGAATTACCAGTTGGAAGTCAGAAGGAAGGTCTCTTTTACCACCTAAACAAATTGTTTAACTGTCCCTGAATAGTTAAAGTGCCAAGGCTGAAAATGGAAGGCCACAAAGACCAAAAGTATTCAAATAAATGAGAAATGGTCAAAAAGTCAGCTGTTATGATTCTGTATACTATAAAAATGTATGTCAATCTGTTTCAGCTTCAATTATTATTGTTTTTAGTTACTCATAAAAATAATTGTGCAATTTCTGTCAGAGTTTTGTTTTTTTTATATACTCTGCCATTTTGAGATGCTGTCATTATTGACATTCGCTGCAGCAAAGAACCTATATATTGGTGTAGAGGTGGTCTACTCCAACAAGCACTTGGGCGTCTCAGAACACAGAGGAACTATATGTGAAAGGGCAGAGCAGGCTCTTTTTCCTGAGGAGACTGTGTTCAGTTTAATGTGGGAAGTGACATCCTTCACATCTTCAATAACTCATTGGTGGCTTGTGCAGTTTTCTACGCTGTGGTCTGTTGTACTGGTAAGAACACTTCAAGAGAGGCCCACCGAATCAACAGGCTCATTAAAATGGCAGGCTCAGTTATAGGACACGCTCTGGACGCCCTGCAGCAAAGAAGAACATGAACAATGCTGCACATCCTCGCTCTGACACACTATCACTGAAGACTTTCAATCAATGAGTTATTCAGTAAAAGTGTGTCAACAAACACTACAGGGACTCCTTTATACCAACAGCAATATGTCTGCAAAATGCGTCACTGGGACTGCCAAATTAGAAGTTTTTGTCTCTTTCTTTTTAATTTTCTTGCTTTATAGTCATTCTGGTGTGTGTTCAGACCAAAGTGCGTGTGTATATTTATTTATGTACTTATTTATCTACCTAGTTATTATTCATTTAAACAGCTCCTGTAAAAAGCCAAATTTCCCCCAGGGACAAATAAAGTTCTATTTATCTATTTAGCTTTTCTTCCACCCAACATTTGGGTCCTTATTTAAATTCACTTTCTTTTGACCCACTCCTTAATCCCATGATAACTTATGGTCTGACCAGAAGGAGCTTTTCAGACTCGTTCCAGAAACATGTAATTAGAGATTTCTAGGGTCATGAATGCCTTCGGGAACTTAGTGAGCTGTCTTCCTAATACTCATCGTGGTGACTACAGGTTTCTGGGCAGTCCAGAACCACCAGTCCTATTTAAGGAGCCCAGTAGCTCCACATAGACAGCCTAACCAATGTACAGCAGGAGGCCATGTCCACTTTTTACTGACCACCCTACTGCCAGCTCTCACACTCCAGGACATCTATACTTAATGGCCCCATTGCCATGCTCTTATTTCTAACTCTGTGCCTGTGGCATTGTTATTTCTGGTGAATCCCTTACTGCTCATGAATGGTATTAATGTATATGTAACAAAGTTTTACCCAAATGTCAAGGTCTTAGAAAGCGGTATGTTTGATCAATAGGGCCCTGTTTTGCCTAAATGTCTAGTGCTAACCTCTCTTCTCATGAACGTCCTGCATATCACCTACCATGTTTCCCCAAAAATAAGACCTACTCCGAAAATTAGCCCTAGCATGATTTTCAGGCTGCTCTGTAATATAAGCCCTACTCCAAAAATAAGCCCTAGTCAAGATCGCCAGCTGAAAAGTAAGGCGCCTAAGGCCAGGTTTATACTTCACGCGATGTGACTCATGTGCCCGAAACATCCATTAAATTCCGAGGACACCTTGCCATAATATCTCTGAAAAGTATGTTTAATGACTACATCCATCAGTCTGGGTATGTGCCCATTTCAGCAGCATCGGAGCAAGACAGAAACAAAATCACTGGACGGGACATCAGCTCATCGCAAGGTGAACACAAGCACTCACACACATACACTAATGTCATTGTAGCTTCACCAAATCCCCAAACCTTCATGTCTTTGGATGGAAAACTGAGCACACTGTGGAAACCCACCAGGAAAACATGGAAACTCCAGGCAGGGATCACAAGGGACGCGACTTCCTGTGAGACAGCAGTGCTACCCCTCTGCCATGTGTCACCCCCATATGTGTAACTATTAGTAGTATTCATTATTTAAACAAAGTTAACGATTTATCTGTAAAATGAAACATACATATTTTTAATGTATTTCATCATGAAATTGATATCAAGTATAAATCTAAGAATTCTAAATGTGCAGAGAGCTGGAATATCATAAATTTAATATGTTCTGTGTGGCGATGCTGCTTGCTGCTGCTGTCAGGTCAGGAGGAATCCCCAAAAACGCGTAGCAATTTAACAACTGGGTCAGTTTTATGATGATGTTTTCGACGGTCTACTTTAATGAAAAAGTAAACTACGAGGTGTCACGCACGCGCGAGTAGGGGGCCGCGGACGGACCTTAATACGTTTGCGAAGACATACGCCAGCAGGGAGTGGCGGGGTACTAACCTTTCTCCTTTTGTTTTTCACAGAAGAAAAGACGCACCGCCACCATGAGCCTCCCTCCTACAGCTTCCTGCACTACGCTTCTTCCGCCCTTCCTCCGTCCACTGCTCATGACGTCATCATTCCCATCTTCCACCACGGTTCCTTCCCAGCATTCCTCCACTTCCGGCCCCTCCTCCATAAATGTCCGTCAATGCCATCTTTTTTTTGTCATGCACCGGGAACTTATTTGTTCACGTACATTGACCTGTTTTGTTTAATACTGTGGATCAATTTTCAGTATATGGGTCCGGAAACCCCAAACCTTTATGTTGTGTTCTGATTCATCTTTTACAGAGGTTAAAGAGGACATTTTGAGTTTAAAGCTGAAATTTCAATCCATCCATTATCTAACCCACTATATCCAAAGTACATGGTCTGCTGGAGCCAATCCCAGCCAACACAGGGCGCAAGGCAGAAAACAAATCCTGGGCAGGGCGCCAGCCCACCGCAGGATGCACACACACACCAAACACACACACACATTAGGGACAATTTAGAATCGCCAATGCACCTAACCTGCATGTTTTTGGACTGTGCGAGGAAACCGGAGCACCTGGAGGAAACCCACGCAGACACGGGGAGAACATTCAAACTCCACGCAGGGAGGACACGGGAAGCGAACCCGGGTCTCTGAAATTTCCACTAAATCACAAAATAGAAGTTTTCATTATGTCTAATTTTTTTTTTCTCTGTGCTCAAATACACCGCCGTACATTCTGACAGTATTGTGAAGGTGTAAAAAAAAAAAAGACGGCACAGAAGATGGTATGTGAGACTTTTAAAATGTATTGTGTCATTACTTTGGGGAATATGCAACGCTTGAATATCAAAGCACCACGAACGCATTTGTATGTCGGTATTTTCCTTCACCGCATCGAACCATTCATCAAACATTGAAGCATGCACATCGATCCTGGAGGATCCTACAAGCGGCTGGAGTAGCAAGAAATTCAGGCTGGAATTCAGGGTTTGAATGTGGAGAGTTATGACGATATTCCAGAAGAAGATGACATGACTGTATTTGGATAAATGTATATTGTTGTACAAATAAAAGACAGACCCTGAAAATAAGCCCTAGTGCATATTTTGGAGCAAAAATTAATATAAAACCTGGTCTTATTTTCAGGGAAATACGGTACTACATCTTCTGCATGGTGCAGCCCATCTGTTAGAAACCTCAATGCTGTTTTCTTGCTTGCTCTTACACACACAGTTGCCCTTATTTAACTGCAGTATTGCTCAGCTAAAACAGTGTTTTTGCCTTTCATTTTATGTTTTCTTTTTTATGTTTAGGTTTAGCAATATGATTTGCCTTTAAATTATTTCAATAGCAAATTTTCCCACATCTCAACAGAAAAACACCAAGCCAAAAGGAAGAGATGAACACAGAAAGAACCCAAAACACAAAGCAGAAACAAAATCCTGTATCCTGTACTGCCAAGATTACTCAGAAGTCAGTTTGGATTTGTATTAGGAAGGAAATGTTATGTTCTGACCAAGGTCCTCCCCTGCCTTATGTTTAAGTTCTTTTTTACATCTTTTTTGTTCATCCTTTATTCTGTAATTACTGTAATTTATGTTAATATTGTTATTTATTTTTGTCTAAATATGTATTTTATGTCAATTTTATTTTTATTTAGTTTCTTCTAGGGTAAAGCTCCATCCTATTAAAGGAAAGCAGGGAGGTGGAGTCCCTTGCAGTTCATTGAGTGCTCTTTGGTAGAGTGTTGATGTTTCTGCAATCATTGATATTGCCTTTGTATTTTTTTTCAGCTTTTTGGTTCTGTCTAAGGATTTTGATGTGGGATTTTGTATTGGGACTTGTTACTTTTGGATTGCCTTGTTGGCATTTCCTTTTGCTTCTTTTTCGCCTTTTTAAGAGTATTGTTATATTTTTTGGTTATTTTTGTAGTACTGGGGTGTTGTACCATCTTAGCCATTATGGATGTAGTGAGAAGTCAAGCAAAATGACACCTTTTATTGGATAACTAAAAAAGATTATAATATGCAAGCTTTCGAGGTAACTCAGGCCCCTTCTTCAGGCATCTCCTTTTATGAAGATTCTTTGCCGTTCATCTCTCTGCATGCCAGGGGGTTTTTTTGTTGGTTTTTTTTTTTGGTAATCCTCTCCCTTGTGACTGCATTTTGGTTATTTTTTGGGAATTTGACTATTTTTTTAACTTTTCAAGCTAAAGCCCATTTGGTCCAGTGTTGGCCGAAGTTAGCCTGTAAAGTATGAACTTAGGCTTCCCTATAGTGTACTTTATCTAGGCAGGCTGGGTAGGATTCTGTCCTGCTTTTTGGTTATACTTTGGAGGCCACACACTACTTTGGCCATTTCATGTGCTATAATCACAATATAAAATATGAAACATTGTTGTAAGAGCTTTATAAGATTGAAAACCAGAAAGTCAGATCCACCAAAAATGTAAGCTGCAACACAAAACCAAAATCGAAAAGAGAAAGAGCAATAATCATTTAACATGGAGAAACACACCTGCAGGAAGCGCACGGCACAGAAACTTTATACCGTCATGTAAGTGAAGTCATGCACTGCGCACTCTGGGCAATCACTGCATTGTAGAAATCTAACAACAATGAACAAAACTGTCCATTTGTCCATTTCAAAAGGATCCAAATTCACTTTTTTTCTAGGTTTCCTTTTGCCAGTTGTGACTGTGACCTGACTTACCTGTAGAGTCAAGACTCACAGTACCTCTAGTAATGAGGTGGTTTAAACCTCTCCTGGGAGCACTCCTGGCTAGGCTCTTAAGTTGCTCCTCGGACCTCCAGGCTGAAACCACCTCTACCAGCTCCTGGTCTCCCTGCACCCTTGAACATTCAATTAAGATCTGGGTCTCTTGGAAAACACCCATACTTTGTTAAAGGGGCAGCACAGTTCCAAACTTGGCATTGTGTGTCCACGAGCAGACAGGAAGCCTTACAACATCTTGTCATCCCCTTCCTGGACTAAGAAGGTCTTACTTCTATCTTTTCCCTGTTACTCTTTTTTTTTTTTTTTGCAATTTATTAAAATCTAATAACATTCCATATAAGCAAGTCAAGTTTAACAAAACTAGTTTTGAAACAAATCAACCCCCCACCCATGAGAAAGAGAGTTAGGCCAATTGAGTAAGGCTTTAAACTTGTAAAAATAAGTACCATATATACTCGCGGATAAGTCTCCTGCGGATATGTCGGAACTTGATTTTATAGTATAATTTCTGGTATTTTATAACGTCACACCTATAAGTCAAATGTGGAAAACTCATGCCATTGGTTCAAGAGATTATGATATGCTAACACCCAACTGCGATAGTAACCATGGAGCACATGGCCTTGTTTTTCTATGTTGATGCGGCAATGTGCTGTATCAGCGTGTGCTCCTAACCCCTCTCTCACTCTCTATTGTGCCTATGTGACCACACGATAATACCCAAAACTATTCCGAAGCAACGTTTGCACTGTTTTGTGTGTCTCACACCCTCATACAACTTTATCGTAAGAGCATCCCTTATCTACGATGGAGCATTTGATCAGAAGAAAATATGAAGCTGGTTTTAAATTAAACGTCGTTGAAGTAGTGAAAGAAATCGGTAACTGCGCTGCTGCAACAAAATTTGATGCGTCTGTGAAACTGATGCGAGATTGGAGGAGGCAAAAAGATGTAAAAAAAAAAATCAAGTGTCACATTTTTGAACAACCGTATAAGTTGGGGTCTGATTTTATGATCAATTTTTCGGATTTCAAGACCCAACTTATATGTGAGTATATACTGTATGGTAAATAGATAAGTTAATAAATGAATAAAAATAAATACTGCGGTGGGCTGCCGCTCTGCCCGGGGTTTGTTTCCTGCCTTGTGCCCTGTGTTGGCTGGGATTGGCTCCAGCAGACCCCCGTGACCCAGTGGTTAGGATGTGGGGGGTTGGATAATGGATGGATGGATGGGTAAAAATAAATAGAATAAGAAAGAGGGGAGAGAACCTGCTTCCTCATTTTAAATACTTATTCTAATATATTATTGATCAGATCCTGCCAGGTTTTGAAAAGGTTTGGTACAGATCATCTAAGTGCGAATTAGACTTTTTCCAATTTCAGATAGTATAGGGTGGTCCAGACCTAATTATGCATTTTTCATTATGCTATAACTTATTAAGTTTATTACATAGAAAATCACCCGAAAAATCCCGGTTCATCGAGAAGTGTGCAAACTGATGACATGAAGAATCACCTTCGTACTGAACTGGAATCGTCCCCACATAAATCAAAGTCATCAAGATGATCTGGATCTGCATAATTAGATCTGGACCACCCTGTATATAACATCAGTTACCCACTGACTTATTAAAAGAGGTGAGTTAGGATTCTTCCAGTTGAGCCAGATAAGACCGCGTACCAATAGTGAAGTAATGGCAGTTACAGTTTGTTTGTCCTTCCCTACTTTAAGCCCCTCTGTGAGTCCACCAAACACCGCTGTTAATGGGTTAGGAGGGATTGTGATACCAAGGCTGTCTGAAAGGCATTTAAAGATCTTGGTCCAGAATGATGTTAATTTGGTGCAGGTCCAGAACATGTGACCCAATGAGGCTGGAGCTCGATTGTAATGTTCGTAGGTTGGTTCTTGCCCTGGAAACATTTTGGACAATTTTAAATGAGATAGATGGGTACGATATGTAATTTTAAGTTGAATAATAGTATACTTTGCGCATATGGAGCTCGAGTGAATATCTGCATTGCTACCTTCCACTCCTTTTCTGATATGTTGAGTGAAATATCCTTTTCCCACTGGATTTTTTGAAAGGTTGGGACTTTAAAATGCTTTTATATATTACAGAGATGCTGTCTGATTCCTCAGTTGTCCCTGTTACTCTTGTGTTTCTTTCCCTCCAAAGGAACACAACAGTACACACCAAAAGACAGTGAGTAATCAACTTATGTCTCTGATATTTTTTAAAAAACATGACACAGATGGAGAGTAAACACTGCACAGGAGGTACCTGAGATGCCAGTGCCGTTGAGGCAACAATTCTACTTACTATATAACATCACTGACTATTATCATATTCTTCTGTAGTACAAAGTAGCATTCATGATGAAAAACACTATGTAATTTAAACAGTGTAGGACCTCTACTTTCAGATACTATGCCAGTGCCCTTGATCTGATCTGCACCATCCACAGTTTAAAATTACAAATCAAACAGTTCAGATGTGATTAAAGTACATACTGCAGACTTTCATTTAAGGGTATTTGCATACAATTCAGTAACTACTGTACATGGTCCCCACATTTCAGGGCATCATAATGTCTGGGACACAGCGATTGCTGGTATATATATATTCTGTAAGTCTAAGCCATCCACCTGTCAACTGGACCCCCTCCCTACATTTCTGGTCAAAGCCTACCTTCCTTCTCTTGTCCCCTTATTTCTGCTATAATCCACTCTTCTCTCACTACTGGTACTGTTCCTTCATCTTTTAAAACTGCTGCAATACTGTAACCCCAATACTGAAAAAACCTGGTGCCGATCCTAGTAATTTCAGTAATTTTTGTCCTATTTCTAATCTACCCTTCATTTCCAAAATTCTTGAAAAAATAGTGGGCATTCAACTTCGTTCTCATTTATCTCAAAATAATCTGTATGAACAATTCCAATCTGGTTTTTGTCCTCTCCACATTACAGAAACGGCACTTATCAAAATTACTAACAACCTCCTTATGGCCCCTGATTCTGGTTTCATCACTATTCTCACCCTTCTTGATCTGAGTGCAGCCTTTCACACTATTTGTCACACTACTTTTCTTAATAGATTATCTTCGATTGGCATTACCCACACATCACTAGATTGGTTCAGATCCTATCTCTCCGGCCGCGCTCAGTTCATTCAGCTTAAAACTTTCACATCCCAACCCACCGCTGTTACTTCAGGTGTGCCCCAGGACTCTCCTTCCCCTTGGTAATATCTTCCGTAAATATAACATTAGCTTCCACTGTCACACTGATGACACCCAGCTCTATCTCACTAGCAAACTTACTGTTTCCTTTCCACCCTCTTCACTTATTGATTGCATAGCAGAAATCAAATCCTGGTTTTCTTCAAATTTTCTTAAATTAAAGAATGACAAAACTGATGTTCTCCTCATTGGTACAAAATCAACATTTTCAACATCCCGACATCAATCATCATCCATTTGTTATTGATAATTTCTTTGTCTCTCCTTCCCCACAGGTTAGGAGTCTGGGTGTTATCATTGATAGTACTTTATCTTTTCAGTCCCTCATCAGTAACATCTCTCAGTCTGCATATTTTCACCTGCGTAACATTAATCGTATTCTCACCCCCCTCACTCCCCACACCACTGCTATCCTCGTTCATAGCCTGATCACCTCTCATTTGGATTATTGTAATTCCCTTTTCTTTGGTCTTTCTCACAAATCTCTTTATAAGCTTCAACTGGTCCAGAATTCAGCTGCCCACCCGGATCATTACTAGAACCCCCTCTATTCACCATATCACTCCCGTTTTGCAGCAGCTTCACTGGCTTCCAGTTAAGTTCCAGATTCAATTCAAAATTCTTCTGTTAACTTTTAAGGCTCTCCACAACCTTGCCCCTCCATATCTGTCCAACCTCCCTCATGTTGCCATTCCCTCCTGTACCCTTAGATCCTCTTCCTCCATCCACTTGACTGTCCCCTTCGTCCGTCTTACCATTATGGGGAGCAGTATTAGCCTGGCGAATTCCTATTGGCAGGATATTCCGGATTTTAAGTGCATAACAGCAGAAGGCCGCTTCACCACTTCTTTTAAGTTTTGCCCTTGGAATTCTAAGGAGACACTCATTTGAGGATCTGAGGTAACGATCTGGAATATAAGATGTCAGACATTCCGATATATAAGATGGGGTGAGATTATTTAAGGCTTTATAAACCATATGCAGAATTTTAAAGTCAATCCTGAATGACACAGGTAACCAGTGTAGGGACATCAAAATTGGAGAAATGTGCTCAGATTTCCTTTTCCTGGTTAGGATTCTAGCAGCTGCATTCTGCACTAGTTGCAAACATCCAGTGCTGCCATATTCAGCTACTGCTTCTTTCAGGGTTTGTCCCCTCATGTTTTCTCTTCAGCATGCTCAACTGGATTTAAATCAGGTGACTGATTTTCTGTTTTTTAGCTTTGAAAATCTCCTGTGTTGCCTTAGCAGTACGTTTGGATCATTATCTTGTTGAAGAATGAGGTTCTGTCAGATGAGTTTGGAAACATTCATATCTGCTCAAGTTCCACTAAATGCCTCCAAACACCTTAGAATTCATTGTGTGACTCCCGTCAGCAATTACATCATTAATGAAGAGAAGTGTGCCAATACCTGTGTCTTAAATGTCCAAGACAAGACACCCGCACTGCCATGTTAAAGGTGATATACTCTGGATCTTAGGCAGCTCCTTTATGTCTCCACACTTGGCTCTTGTCATTACTCTGATACAGCTTCATCATTGTCTTTGCAGTCCACAAGACTTTTTCCGGAAGTCATTTTTCATAAACTGTAATCTGGCAATCTTGTTTTTGTAGCTAACTAATGGCTTGCATCTTGCAGTGTGGCCTCTGTATTTCTATGGATCAAGTCTTCTGTGGACAGCAGTCTTCGACACATTGAGAACTGTTTCTGATTTGTCAGACTGGTATTTGAGGCTTTTTCTTCACCATAGTGAGGATTCTTCTGTCATCAACAGTGGACGTCTTCTTTGGCCTACAAATCCCTTTTCAATTACTGAGCTCACCAGTGCGTTCTTTCTTCTTAATGATATTCCAGACAGTGGACAATCCTAAGGTTTTACCAATACCTCTAATGGTTTTATTCTTGTTTTTCAGCCCCATAATGGCTTCTTTGACTTTAATTGCAGCTCTGTTCTCATACTGAACAATGGCAAATACAGACTCCAAAAGATAAAAGCAAGCGGAGGTAACTTATGAAACAATGAAGCACACCTGAGGAATCACAAACACCTCTGACTGACTGTCCCAAACATTATGGTGCCCTGAGATGGGGGACCATGTAGAAAAAGTTCTGTGATTTCTACATGGTGTTGCCAAAATGTTTGTAAGTACCTTTAAATAAAAGTCTGCAATGTGCATTTTAATCACGTCTGAATTGTTTAATTTGTAATTGTAAACTGTGGTGCAGAGGGTTAAATCAAGGAAAAAAGTGACTTTGTCCCAAACATTATGGAGGGCACTTTAAGTGGCTACCTTAACCACTTAACCATTAACCAATAATTACGAAAAAAGTAATAATAATCCATGAAATTCTTTAACACAGTCTACATAGAATAATAGCAGTACATCCGATGATTTCAATAGGAAGCAATTTATGCAATCCTTTACCCCAGTTAGATAATTTCGTAAAGGTTACTAAAGTTTAATAGCGCTAGATTTATAGATACATTTAATGATCTTGACATTTGAACAGACCTGACTTTCCAGAGGACTGTGCTTTCACCTACAGCATAAATTAAAGCATGAATAAATATAACTGTGAATCTAATCAGTCTCACTGTTTGGAATCTGCAAACCTGGCCATATACCTCTACTGGGCAATACCAGATGCTGGAAGTGGAATTCGTATAAAATTAAACAGTGCCATCAAATCACTTTTATCTGTGATAATTTCTGCTATGAATTTCCTTGTTTTGACCATTCATCAAGAAAACATGCAGAGTCTTCCTTAAGTGCCATGTCTTTATTGTTATGCTCATTAATGTATGTATTTGTTTTGCTTAAGAGAAATAACTTGGATGTACAAATTAGAGAATGAATGAATAACAAATCACTGCTTCTCTATTGTATTACAACTCTGTTTATACTCGTAACTTCAGAACAAAACATTAGTTCGCTGTAGAAAAAATGAGCTAAAGCACTATGAACAGTAGGCATTATTGGCTAAGAAATTTAAATGCGCTGTGGTTCAAACTGATTATTTTTAAAGATTAGAGGAATCTACTATAATGAACATTGATTGTTTAAACAATACTTTAGTATATCTGTTTGCCCAAAAATAGTTAAATGTACAGTGGATTCATAAAGTATTTAGGCCCAATGACTTACTGCACACTCAATTGTGTTTATTTTATATTGAATAAATTTGCCTTTTTTGCCCATTAATTTACACTCAATAATCTAAAATGATAAAGTGAAAACATGTTTTCTGAAAGGTTTGCAAATTTATTAGTAATCAAAAACTAAAATCATCCATTCACAGAAGTATTCAGACCCTTAATTTAGTACTTTGTAGATGCCCCTTTGGCAGCAATAACAGATTCAAGTCTCTATACGCTTTGAGCACCTGGATTTGTTCAGTTTATCCTTTTCTTCCTGGCATATCCTATTAAGCCCCATTAGATTGAAAGGGAAGAGTCTGTAATTTGCCATCTTCAGGTCTCCCCAAAGATTTAAAATGGGATTTAACTTTGGTTACGCCAGACTGAGGTCATATGCACATTAGAACAGGTTTTCTTCAAGGATCTCTCTGTATATGGCTGCAATCATCCTTTTCTCAATTTTGCTCAGTCCTCCTGTCCTTGCCACCATGCTTCACCTTAGGGATGAAATTAGGCAAATGATGAGCAGTCCATGGTCTGAGTTCTGAGTACAATTTTTGTCTCATCAGACTAGATAGTCTTTTCTCTCATATTCTCAGGGTCCTTTAAATTTTCAAGTGACTTTTAGTCAAGAGCAGTTTCCAGCTAACCACTCTACCAGAACTGCATGGTTGATAGAGTGCTGCTGATATGTTCTCTAATCTCAGCAGATGACTTCCAAAGCTCTTTTAAAGTGGCCATTGGCTTCTTGGTCATCTTCCTGGTCATTACCTAGTTTTTCAGTTTTGTGGAACTACCAACTACCAAAAGTTCCAGTGGTTCCAAAACCTCTTTGATTTCACAATTCTAGAGGTCACTGTGCTTGTGGGAACACTCAAAGCTTTAGAAATGGTTTTATCCCTTTGCCCTGTGTGAAGCCTAGGGTGTATACAGGCACCCTAATGTGACACAGACAGGCACAGAGACGGGTTTTGCATACACACACACAGTTTATTTACAGTTCACAGCTCACAGCCTCTGCCACTACTCCTCCTCTGGCTATGTCCTTTTCCTCCCGACTCATCCTCACTTCTGGCGACCGGCTCCCTTTTATAGGGCACCTGGAAGGAATCCAGATGCCCAACAAGCTTCTTCTGGCCGCACTACCGGGTTTGGCAGAAGTGTGGCCAAGTAGGGCCCTGGAAATGTCCATGCACCCCATGGTGGAGGACACTGGCCCCAACAGGGTTGAGCTTCTATGCTAATGATTCATCAGCCGGCTGGAAACTAATGGGGCTGCCCTCTGTCAGTCCGGGGGAGAAACTGTCCTGGTAATACTCTCTCCCCCAGTCCTTCCATTACCCGGGGCTCCCAGCAGGGTAAGGGCTCCGGCCATCCACCACACCTGATCTGTGCCTTACCACAATGGAGTGTGAATTGTAGGACCTGAAATACACAGGTGTGTTCTTCTTTCTAAATGATGTCCACTCAGTTCAGTTTGCCACAGGTGGTCTTTAATCAAGTTCTACACACATCTCAAGGAGAATTACAGCAAACAGGACCACAATTTGGAGTGCTACAACAAAGTGTCTAAATAATTCTATGAATGAGAGATTTTAGGTGTTGATTTTTAATAAATCTGTAAACCTTTCTGAAAACACGTTTTCATTTTTTCATTATGGCAACCTTAGTGTAGACTGATGGGTGAATGGGAAATTTATCAATTTAAAATTCAATCTACAGCACAAAAAAAGTGTGCAGAAAATTAAGGGGGCTGAATACTTCCTGAATTCACTGTATGTATATATATACAGTGCATCCGGAAAGTATTCACAGCGCATCACTTTTTCCACATTTTGTTATGTTACAGCCTTATTCCAAAATGGATTAAATTCATTTTTTTCCTCAGAATTCTACACACAACACCCCATAATGACATCGTGAAAAAAAGTTTACTTGAGGTTTTTGCAAATTTATTAAAAATAAAAAAACTGAGAAATCACATGTACATAAGTATTCACAGCCTTTGCTCAATACTTTGTTGATGCACCTTTGGCAGCAATTACAGCCTCAAGTCTTTTTGAATATGATGTCACAAGCTTGGCACACCTATCCTTGGCCAGTTTCGCCCATTCCTCTTTGCAGCATCTCTCAAGCTCCATCAGGTTGGATGGGAAGCGTCGGTGCACAGCCATTTTAAGATCTCTCCAGAGATGTTCAATCGGATTCAAGTCTGGGCTCTGGCTGGGCCACTCAAGGACATTCACAGAGTTGTCCTAAAGCCACTCCTTTGATATCTTGACTGTGTGCTTAGGGTCGTTGTCCTGCTGAAAGATGAACCGTCGCCCCAGTCTGAGGTCAAGAGCGCTCTGGAGCAGGTTTTCATCCAGGATGTCTCTGTACATTGCTGCAGTCATCTTTCCCTTTATCCTGACTAGTTTCCCAGTTCCTGCCGCTGAAAAACATCCCCACAGCATGATGCTGCCACCACCATGCTTCACTGTAGGGATGGTATTGGCCTGGTGATGGGCGGTGCCTGGTTTCCTCCAAACGTGACGCCTGGCATTCACACCAAAGAGTTCAATCTTTCATCAGACAAGAGAATTTTGTTTCTCATGGTCTGAGAGTCCTTCAGGTGCCTTTTGGCAAACTCCAGGTGGGCTGCCATGTGCCTTGTACTAAGGAGTGGCTTCCGTCTGGCCACTCTACCATACAGGCCTGATTGGTGGATTGCTGCAGAGATGGTTGTCCTTCTGGAAGGTTCTCCTCTCTCCACAGAGGACCTCTGGAGCTCTGACAGAGTGACCATCAGGTTCTTGGTCACCTCCCTCACTAAGGCTCTTCTCCCCCGATCGCTAAGTTTAGATGGCCGGCCAGCTCTAGGAAGAGTCCTGGTGGTTTCGAACTTCTTCCACTTACGGATGATGGAGGCCATTGTGCTCATTGGGTCCAGCAGAAATTTTTCTGTAACCTTCCCCAGATTTGTGCCTCGAGACAATCCTGTCCCGGAGGTCTACAGACAATTCCTTTGACTTCATGCTTGATTTGTGCTCTGACATGAACTGTCAACTGTGGGACCTTATATAGACAGGTGTGTGCCTTTCCAAATCACATCCAATCAACTGAATTTACCACAGGTGGACTCCAATTAAGCTGCAGAAACATCTCAAGGATGATCAGGGGAAACAGGATGTTTTGAGCTACATGGCAAAAGCTGTGAATACTTATATACATGTGCTTTCTCAATTTTTTTATTTTTTAATAAATTTGCAAAAATCTCAAGTAAACTTTTTTCATGTTGTCATTATGGGGTGTTGTGTGTAGAATTCACAAAAAACAGCTGGTTAATCGTGTGTTTTTTTCCCATTGAAATACTATTTAGGAGGGGGTTTTCGAAGGGCAGCTGTGTGTATTTGCCATTGGTTTACTGTGTAAAAGAAATTCAGCTCACTGCTAAGGGAGTATCAGCATGCAGCAGCTGGCATAACGTGATAGGAATATGGAGCAAAGGAACTGCCGTCTTGAGCAACAGCCAGTGCCATAAAGAATGGCAAATCGGCGGGAACACCAGTCACAGTATATATATATGAGCCAATGAGCCCTCAACAATTGTAGTAGCGGTTAAGTCACTAAGAATCTCACAGTGGTACATGTGAAATTAATATTGCCAGTCAGAGGTGCAAACAGTCGCTCCTACTGAGATATTCTTATGTCATAGGGGGACATTTTTCTACACTGAGTCATTCCATTTCTCTCTTAGGAAAAGAAACATGCAAATATTACATTTAAAGCCCGGCAGATGAACAGGCAATAGGCACCCATTGTTGGCAGTGGGGGCAAGAAGTTAAAAGGCTGTCTGCAGATTGTAGGTATTGGCTGTATTGCAAAGGTGTCCCCATTTTGAAGTTTATGGCTGGTTGAGATTTACAAACAATACCACGTGTGGTAACAGAACTGCTGCTTCCTTGGAGGATCCTGGATAATTCAGTTACTGATTGTGTCAGGTTTGTTTGTGTAAGTATTTGCTGTCTTGCAAAGGAGTCACCGCTTTGAAGTCTGGCCTTGGAGGATGTCTGTATTTACCTGACTTGGAAATATTGGATTCTAATCAGCATATCTGTACTTATTCATGATTGGGACTGAATGAGATTTAAGCTCTGGCCAGGAGAAGGCAAAAGTGAGGGGGACAGTCCACTGAGAATACAGCCAAGACACTCGGACAGAGCACAGGGGCTCACAGGCTGACAAGGGTACGTGGCTGGCACGACGTGAGGCACAAGGACGGCAATACTTCCAGGGAGGAAGAGACAGCTCTACAAGGAGACGCCAGTTGTGGGTCCAGCGAGAGAGGGAAGCTGCATGAAAGGACCGAGCAAAGCTGGCAGACAAGAAATAAGGCGTGCCTAATTCACAGCAATACAAGGAGCCCAGGGTGGAAAAAAGGGAACAACGAAGAGACGCCGACAGGGATTCCACGATTTTGACAAAACTTCTCTTGGGAAACGAGTGCCCGGTGAACAGAGTGCATCCGTGGACAGTTGAACAATTAAGTGTTGGGGTAACACTGAGAACAAACTGGACTTTGCACCACTACAGGTTGTATCATCCAATTCTGTTTTTAATGGACTTTTATAGTGTGGACTGTGTGCTTTCCTTTCTAAAAAAAAGAAATTTTCTTCATGATACTGTTAGATTTGGTTTATGTTCATTTATCTTTTTAATGTAATTATTATTGTCTGGTGTAATAGAAGTTACTGTTGCTTTTCCTAACATTACTGTTGTGTCTTTCATTGTGTGTTTACTCACCGCCCAATTTAAAGAACACTGTGTGCTATTATTGGTAAATTTCAGGAGTTCCCAGTCTCTTGATAAAACTGGGTGGCGTAGTCGGATATTTAAATGGTGTCTAAGTTAGATTACCTGTAAGTGTGACCTGACACCTGTCACACTTACACTAAGATCCAAGTTTGTACAGCATGTTCTTAGTGGTATCACTACCACTACCATTGCAATTTCAAATGACTTTTTATTTAACAGCATACCTTCAGACAGGTTTTCTTCTTCCACAACAAACACAGTTCTTTCTCTAATTTGTTTTTCCATATCTCCCAGGCAATCTTTGTCCACCTCTTCTCTCAACTCAGGTACAGGAACAGGATCCACCTCCATTGGGTCTCCCGTGCATCCATTATAGTGAGTCCCACACAAATATACAGAATTCATTGTGCACCAGCCAGCTTCAGTCATCCTTTGAGAATGTGGCTAATTAAAGTTGTGCATGTGAACAAATCACATCAAAGTCATTTTCTGTGCATATTTCCAGAAATTTATCAGAAATGGAAATTATCACCGATGCAAATTTGTCATGTTTCCTTGGTTGCATGCATTTTATTTCTTGATCGGCATCCAAGTGTAGTGAGGCCTTTTCACAGATATTAAATAAAGCCTGCTGATAATATTGGTGACTCACTGTGCAATTGCCATCAAAATATAAAAACACTTCATAATATTTAGAGAGAGCAGACGCACTCTGTGTAGTCAGTTGATTTCAGGTTTTTATGCTATGGAGTTTTGTGCAGCTCAGCTCGATCACCTGGCCCAGGGTCTTCACCACAAATCCAAGCCCTGACTTCATTCTCTATTCCCTGCAGTATTAACAGGAGCGGAATAACATAGGTATGATACAGCCAAGAGTTGTTACTTGGCTTATGAATATTTTCCTTTTTATTTTTAAATTATTATTTTTCATTTTTTTTTTTTGGTAATTTGTGTTAATATTGCATTCTTGTAAATGTTGTGTAATTGTGCTTTAGCACAGTATTCCTTGTGTTCTGCGGGTTGATATCACTTTTAAGAGATCACCCTCATAGTCTTTATACTGATGTTGTAGTAGCACTACTTAAATGAACTGCAATTCCCAGCAGTACTGTGCCATTGGGCAGCGTCGGCTGATGCCACAGGGGCTGCTGGGAGAAACATGATGAGGCTATGGATTCAAAAGGGAGCAACAAGTAGCCAGCAGGAATGTGATCGTCTTTTGTGTTTCCATCATTTTCACCAGTGCATCATAACATTTGAATTACACTTACTTACACCCAAAGAGTTACAGTTTTCATTGGATTTGTGTACTTGTCCTGTCCCTGCTTGTTCATGTGGTTTTTCTTGAGTTGGAAAACTTTTTTCTCCTTGGAAGACACTGTTGTTGTTGTTTTTGTGCTCCAAATCTATACAGATCTTCATGTAATGGCCGCATCATGGTAGGACGAAACTTTACATAATATTCAGGAGGCTCTTCACTTGGGATCTCATTTCATTATTCACCATGATTTGCATTTGTGAAACTGGACTGTGTTTGGACTGGGCCGAGAGTGTTTACCATTGATTGATTTGTACCTAGTGCTTTGTTGGGTTTGCATTAGTTAAATAATTACTGACATTGGGGCATATTTTGGTGGGTTCCAGCATTCACATTACTGCTTTAATTGTTTTCGCGTTTGTTATAATAAATTCATTTCCATTTTTCTGTTTAACTTCTGAGTTGCATATCTCAATTGTGTGTGAGCTGAGTCCAAGCTGGGACCCCCTAATTAAGTTAAAGAAACCACTGTTGTAAGACAGTGAGAATCTGAGCACCTCTACAATATTAAGAAGATGAATCCCTCAGAGGTTCTAACCAGTTACTGATCTGTAGAATTGGACCTTTTTAGCCTTAGGTTGTTTTTTAGGGAAGGCCTTAATAAAATTATTTTTTGCTTTTCTTCTTGTTGGCCATTTTTGGTGCTTCTTTTTGTTAATATAAAAACATTCTTGTGTATGAAGAGACTTAGTTTGTCCTTGTCTTCTTAAGACAGAGGCATTTGGTCATCCCCTCCCCTTGAGGGGCATTTGTATACCTTTTTGGCATTTTAGAGTAACATATAATGCCTGAACCCTAGTTGGAATTTGGGGTCAGACTGCCCGTACTGAGGCTTATTTCATGGTCATTTCAATTCCTGGTATGACTGGTGGTATTGGGAGGCCAAGTCACCATTTTTGCCATTTTTGTTGCATTTCCATTACAAAGACACGCAAAAGTATTCCTCACACTTTCTCTGGACAGTCATGTGGCTCACATGAGCCTGGAGCCTGATAGCATTGTGGAAGCCATCATAGAACAATCTGCAAGAGGAACATGGCCTGTTTAATATCAGGGTGACTTTGGTACCCACCCTGGGGCCCTGCTTACAACTGGGCCTTCACATATGCAAGCAATAAAGTGCCAAATGAAGAAAAAAAAAAAACGTGTGTTTTTACCGACAGTAAACCCAGTTCGATCCCCAAGATTATACACCTATCCAAACAGACCTAAAAGCTTTTAAAAGAAACAAAATATGAGTCCTGGTTAGTTGATATGGGTAGGGCAAACTCACAGAAAGTATCCGATAGGTTACTTTTTTAAGATTACACATTTAATGTGTTACTGTGCCACAACAAGAGAAAAGGTCCAAATGGACAGTTATTCAAAATGAGAGCCCAGCGGTGTAGCAAACAAAATAAATAAATAAAAAGAGACAGAAGGACAAGATGCTATTTTGGTACAAACTACATGTGACATTTTCAAAAAACAAACCAAAATGATGATTTGAACAAGCCATAAATACTGATAGTTGAGAGTAATGAGAGTGGCCTTATAGAAAGTCAGGTCAGAATATCATTTCTTCTAGCAGCAATGTACAGATCGAGTAACGCAATCAATGCAAAATATGAAAAATATTCAAAAAGCTTAAAAACATTATGAAAGGCAAAACTGTTAAACCAAGAAGTCAAAAATCATGAAAGAATCTGCTTTTCATTTCATCTGTACATGACTACACTGTAATTACGGACAGTACCTGAACAGAAAGCAAGAATTCCAGGCGGTGTGCCCATAAGATCTAGCTGACATAGTCACATCCACGTATCCTGAAACAGAGAAAACAAATAAAAGAAACAGCACTTAGGCTACGTCCATGCAACTACATTTAGACATTAGGCCCTTGCGATTAAGTGGGCGATTACACAGTTGAGGTACTACCTCTTGGGTCGGGAGTTTACACTTGTCACGGACCACGCAACTTTACAGTGGATAGCCCTGCATAAGGAGTCCAACCCTCGAGTCACTAGGTGGTTCCTTGATCTGCAACCATATAAGTTCTCTCTCATTCATCGGAAGAGTTCTCTCCACACCAACGCCGATGCTCTCTCTCGCATTCACAACCTCTCGGTGGTGTATGCTAATTACATGGTCCTTCCCTGATTGAATTCTGCTCATTATATTTTTTCAGTTGCTTTGCTCGCCTTATAGTTGTGCATTACTTCTAATAACAATTCCACCTCATCATCAGTCCAAACATTACAAACGCAGGTTGCAAATTAATGTCTATTGTGAAGGACACTTACTCTTCCTGTTTTCATTGATGCATGCATGCCCAGTATAGGCAAATGGCTACATCATTGGTATTTTCAGTCATTTAAGTAAGGATGGAGATACTTGTGTAAATGATTTCAAAACTGCTAGTGTGGACAGAGATTGTTTTAGTTTAAAAGTGCCATTTTAAATGAAATTGTAGCAGTGTGGATGTTGTCTTAATTTCTACATAAAATGAATTAGTGCAGGCATTGGCAGATTGAATTATGAATTTGAGATAGTTGTGCATAAATGAATGGAATTAAACATCAAAAAAATATATACACTGCTCAAAAAAATTAAAGGAACGCTTTTTAATCCGAGTATAACATCAAGTCAATGAAACTTGTGGGCTATCAATCTGGTCAGTTAAGTAGCAGAGGGGCTTGTTAATCAGTTTCAGCTGCTTTGGTGCACTAGAGGGGTGACAATGAGACGACCCCCAAAACTGGAATGAATGGTTTAACAGGTGGAGGCCACTGACATTTTTCCCTCCTCATCTGTTTTTTCACTTGTTTTGCATTTGGCTACGGTCGGTGTCACTACTGGTAGCATGAAGCAATACCTGGACCCTACAGAGGTGGCACAGGTAGTCCAACTTCTCCAGGATGGCACATCAATATGTGCCATTGCCAGAAGGTTTGCTGTGTCTCCCAGCAAAGTCTCAAGGGCATGGAGGAGTCAGTTACTCCAGGAGAGCTGGACAGGGCCGTAGAAGGTCTTTAACCCATCAGCAGGACCGGTATCTGCTCCTTTGGGTAAGGAGGAAAAGGATGAGCACTGCCAGAGCTCACAAAATGACCTCCAGCAGGCCACTGGTGTGAATATCTCTGACCAAACAATCAGAAACAGACTTCATGAGGGTGGTCTGAGGGCCCGACCTCCTCTAGTGGGCCCTGTGCTCACCGCCTGGCACCATGGAGCTCGATTGGCATTTGCCATAGAATACCAGAATCAGCAGATCCACTACTGGCGCCCTGTGCTTTTCACAGATGAGAGCAGATTCACCCTGAGCACATGTGACAGACGTGAAAGGGTCTGGAGAAGCCGTGGAGAACATTATTCTGCCTGTAACATCATTCAGCATGACCAGTTTGGTGGTGCGTCAGTGATGGTCTGGGGACGCATATCCATGAAGGTAGGCACAGACCTCTTCAGGCTAGACAATGGCACCTTGACTGCCATTAGGTATCAGGATGAAATCCTTGGACCCATTGTCAGACCCTATGCTGGTGCAGTGGGTCCTTAGTTCCTCCTGGTGCACGACAATGTCCGGCCTCATGTGGCGAGAGTCTGCAGGCAGTTCCTGGAGGATGAAGGAATTGATACCATTGGCTGGACCCCACGCTCACTAACCTGACCTCAATCCAATAGAACAACCCTTGGTGTGACATTATTTTTCGGTCCACCTGACACCTCAGACTGTCCTGGAGCTCAGTGATGCCCTGGTCCAGATCTGGGAGGAGATCCCCCCAAGGACACCATCCATCGTCTCATTAGGGCATTGTCAGGCATGCATACAAGCATGTGGGGGCCAAACAAACTACTGAGTACAATTTGGAGTTACTGCAATGAAATTTCTGCAAAATGGACTACCCTGCCGCATCATTTTTTGATTTTCGGGGGGTCTTTGAATTCAGCCCTCTGTAGGTTGATCATTTTCATTTCCATCAAATGATGTGGCATCCTTTCGTTCCTAACACATTACCATATCAGTCCATATCAGTAGAGATAGCCAGCAGGATTTTTTTCCCCATTTAGATCTGATGTGTTTTCAAAGTGTTCCTTTAATTTTTTTGAGCAGTATATTTTATATATGCTGTCACGCATGCGCGAGTAGGAGGCCGCGGACGGACCTGAAACCGCTTCGAAGGACGTTCGCCGGTAGGGAATGGCGGGGTACTAACCTTTCTGCTCTCTCTTCTAGGAAAAAAGACGCTCCGCCATCATAACCTGACCGCAGTACGTCCACTTCCGCCCTTCCTCCGCCATCTTCCCTGACGTCAGCAATCCCGTCATCCCTCACGCCTCCTTCCCAGCATTCCTCCACTTCCGGCTCCTCCTATATAAAATGGCCGCCGACGCCTGTGAAGGTGTCGCGCATATGAACGATTTTTGTTTGTATATTTTGACCTGAATATTGATTTTGTTTACAGTATACGGGGCCGGAAACCCCAACCCTTTATGCTGTGTTTGTCATTTCTTTTTACAATGCAAATAGGTTCATAGGCTCAGTACTATCACATATACACGGTACAGTAAAATTCCTGCTTGCTAATCAATGTTCAACTCATTTTCACTCTGGTGCCACAATCAGTGAATATTACTACCTTACCTCAAAACTTCTGTCTTCTTTATCTGAAATAACAAACTAACCTGAAAGTCAGAATTATAGCACAATATAAAGTTAAAGTGAAAGTATTTGCCCATTTTATTATTGTTTCAGAAAAGACCCGAGATACATGATTTGTGATTTCTTTTTTTTTTTTGACAATGGGTATTAATTTTGTCACAGGGCTTAGTTGGGGTGAGCTTGTTACATTTGGCCCCATGCTTTCACTCACACCTCCTATAAATAGGCCTGTTCACTTTTCTTAACTATGCAGTGCCCTCCTGGGGTGTCTTGAATGGAGGACACCCCTTTCTTTGAGATCTGTAGGGTATGTTACTGCTATTGTACAGTCATAGTCTTAGCTCTCTGCCCTTTTTGTCCACCCCAGGGTCTGGCATTTAAGGAGGAGTACAGTCCCTTCAATGTAAGGGCACTTGCACTACATGTATTAGTCTGAAAGGCTGCCAGATGCTAGAATCTTAAGCCCCTTGTGACACTATATAGAGGTTTCTACTGAGTAATTATTTTATGAAACCATAAATCAAATTCAATGGAATATTGACAATACTCCTCCATTACAATGTAATATCCCTGGAGTAATTTAAGTGTTCTTGAATTGCTGAACAAAATATAAAGGAAGCAGTACTGGCATTTAGCTTGCTAGACTTAAAAGAAAAAAAAATGCAAAGCATTTCATTAACTTAGTGTGGCTGATGACACGCTAGGTCCCAGGAGCCTTTAACTTGTAGTCTTTCCCTGTTCCCTAAGGAAGATTTAAAAACAAACATTAGCAAATTTCCTTTTCGGACATCATTTTCACGACAGTGAAAATATTTTGGGTATGTAATGTCATTATACCCGTTATTGAACATTTGCATGGCTTGCCCTCCGCAGGTAAAAGCTGCCTCAAGTGGAGAAGCCCAAGTAGCATATACATAGGTTATCACAAGATGGGCACGTTATAATCTCTTCATTAGACACAATTTTTCAAGCGCAATACTTGGCAGTGATAGCTTTGTGGGAACTAAGTTACTTGATAGTTTTCCATTGACCAATTAATCTGCTTTCCCATCTTCATAACATTATAACATCTTGGATGCGATTGAAATAATGAAAATGGCCAACACCAGTGACCAAAATGGGGTTCATCAGCAGAGTTGATGGACTTATTTTCAACAGAGTAGGGAGCTCTGAAACAAAGTTAGACCAGACAATAGAACCACTGTTTTTTTGCAACAACCTGACATGGCATTGGTATGTAGTGAAGTTGAGGTGGGCCAGACTCAGCTTACTGGGAGACACCAGGGCATGCTGGACAAACAACATCTTCCTGCTGGTCTTCAGTCACTTAGAAAGTACACAGAAGAGTGTTGGAGACTCTTAGAGGGAATACGGTTGCCTGTTTAGGTCACTGCAAACCTCAAAAGATCAAGTGGATGGAGAATGTGAATTAACATTTGCAGCATAACCAGTGACAAACGTAGGTCACTACATTTATCGCCTACCATTCACTGTCCTCTGCTCACTGCCCTCTATAACTCTACCAGCAATGTCAATATATTGTTACTGAAGGAGGATAATATTAACAAACAACATCAAAATTATATAAACTCTAACTTTATAGTGTTAAGGAATCACAGACAGCAAAATGATCGTGAGCCCTACTAAATGGACCATAAAGACAGGGCAGAAACCTAACCATCCTACTCAAGGAGAATTATCCCAAATACAGCTAGTCTCCCATTCCAGTCTAGCAAGTCCCAAACAGGAGAAGCTGACAAATGACTAGTAAAGTCTCAAAATATTGAAGAGAGAGAGAGAGGGAGGATTACTGTAAACCCATGGTGTGCGTACAGAAGGGCAAACAAATAGTCTGTATAAATGAAGGATTTATTCCTAAAAAATCGATGCACAAATGCAAGGAAAAGCTCAAAAGAGCAAAAATAGACAAACAGCATTGCCTAAAAAGCAGTCCCTACAGTACACAAGTCCCAACTCCCAATCTGTAATTGTAATCATTAAAACGGAAGCAAGAAAGCCAGCAAAACCAGGAAAAGGCAAAGGAAAAACATTAACATTTCTAAGGCAATGATTTCCAGATCTGGGCTTACCTGTACTCTGGCCTTAAATAGCCTGACAGGGTCTCAAAATGTAATGATGTCAGGATGGCCCCGCCTCCTGGGGCCACACCCTGAAAACAAAAGGAATGGAGGCACAATTAAAAGAACTGTGCATAATAGCTGACATAACTGAAAACACATAAATACATAATACATATGATAAAACATATGCTTTTAGTCTGATCTGTAACAGCTTTCTAGAGTCATACCTAATTTGAAAAGAACTTCTGTTCACAAAATTCCATGTATTTTGCAAATGCTACTTTGCCTTTACATTACCTGCTTTATTATTACAAAGATAAGACAAACTTTGTGATCTTTACTTTACCCTCATATTAAACGTTAAATCAAAAATCTCTCTCTATATATAAAATCCAACGTCTGTCTCTATGCATGTCTGTCCACTTCCATGAGAGAACTACTTAATGGATTTAGATTGGGTTTTTTTCTATAATTTGTTTGAACATTCTGGTTCTATCATCGCGCTAAGTGTCATAGTTCGTTTGGGGTACTGATTTATTTGCGTAAATCCGAGAGAGAGGCTGCAGGCTAAGGGGAGGGGTCAGGATCCTCCTCACTCACGCACCAATCTCCATTCAATTCTGTCTAACTCTCGCCACATATTGGAGTGTACCTTGCCTCCGCTTAGCTAGCGATACCTGTTTGTTCTGCTAAAACAACATTACTTTAACATGGTTTTCTCATAGCTTCAATTTAGTGTAACTTTGATATTCTGTATATACATTTAATATATTTTTTTCCATGTCTCCAAAATCATGTCTCATACTTTCTATGGTGTTCTTTTTCTGGTATTCTGTGGTGGCGATCTGCTCCACCACCACCTGATCAAAGCACCGTGCAGTCCCTACATTGAGGGATTGAAGGCCAGAAGTCCAAATGGCCGTCATCATCAAGTTCTTCCATGTGGACTGATTGAGGTAATTTATGTTAGGTAGAATGCTTAGAGGGTGCTGGGTGGTCTCATGGCATTGGAACCCCTGCAGATATTGGTTTTTTTTTTCCAGCTGTCTAGAGTTTTTTTTTTTTTTTTCTGTCCTCCCTGGCCATAGGACCTTACTTTATTCTTTGTTAATTAATATTGCCAATTTTTTATATATTTTTCTTTTTTATTTCTTTATCATGTAAAGCACTTTGAGCTACCTCATTTGTATGAAAATGTGCGATATAAATAAATGTTGTTATTGTTGCTCAAAAGACATTATCATCTACGAGTTGTTAAGGAGTAACGTTTGACGTTTTTGAGAGAGATCAGAGCTATGTGTGTTTTAGAGTACAGCTGCTGATTGCCTGAGATATCACAGCCACGTGTTTTTCTCCCCACATGGGGGACGCTCTCCAGTCTGACCACAATCAGATACAGTGCCAACATTTGACATTGGAGAGTACCTAACTTCCACTTGGCCAGAATTTTTTTTAATTGTTTTTTAAAGTTTGCCCTGTTTCACTACTACGTTGTGAGCTGCAGGGAACAGCTAGTAAGTAAATAAATAAAAGTATTTAATGGAAAAAAAGTTAGAAAATGTATGCATAGTATCATATTCAGACTGACTGAGTTCAGTAAGTAGGTTTTAGAACCTTCTCAGCCCATTTCAGGGTTGCGGGGGCCAGAGACTATCATATAAGAACTGAGCAATAGGCCTGGATAGACAAATCCATGACAGAGAACACTCTCACTCCCACCCACACATAATCACGCCATATTCACACACAGCAACAATTTCCAAATGCCAATTATCATAGCCTAAAAAAACTGTTGCATTTGTAATTAAGTCCTTCTTTGCTTGAACATGTCTGGTCATCCCATTTTATGAAATGGGACTTGCAAAGCTACTCAGTTATGGCAAATGTTAGGGAATAACAAAAGTGCAAAGCAGACTTTATTATACCAACTGACCATTATGGATACCCAGTAAAAGTGGCACTCTGATGGTGTCACTGAGATACTGAAATATAATCTGCTGACAATGGAGATATCAGGTTGGTTTAGTGTAAGGTGAACACTCAAGAAATGCTTGATTGTGCTGTGCATAACGGCTTAAACAGCACAGGGTACTTCAATCATATCTAGATAACGTTTTATTTTTCTATGCTTGCATTAATTTTACAGTTAGAAAGCCCACTTAACTTATCTGTTACAACTCAAAGCATCGGGAGTTGTAGTTCTTTTCTGTTTGCATTGAAGCAGCTTGGAAGACTTCATACTGTAAAAAAGAAACAATTTGTTGACGCAGATATTTCCGTACATGCCTAGCTGGACTTGCTGATAAAGGATTGCCCACCTGCACACAGGCAGCTCATGACAAATGATATTTTGTTAACTTGTACTGGGGATTTGTTTGCCATCACTAGTGGCTGTCGGAGGTGAAAAAGAGAAAAATGCACCAAATGTACAAGTTGGTGTAAACCTCTGTCAAGTTCAACTACGAATTAGTTTACTGATTCTATATGAAGTCACACATAATATTGATCTGTTTTAAGGCAGACAAGTTTGCAGATTCACCAGTGCTTCTCTAAGGGAACTTTCAAAACTCTGTACAACACAGTCTGTTTGAGATATCTCAATGAAAATTGAACTGTCTCCACACATTTCTTTGAACAGTAAGATTTCGATGTGGACAGGCACGCATGGATGTCGTAGTAGGTGCTTCTTGCATTATATGTGAATGCACCTAATAAAAAAGGAAGTTTTAGCGGAGAAATAAATGATTGAAAATATATATATGTAAAATTCAACGTTTTTCTGTCTGTATGTCTGTCTGCTTTTCATGAAAGAACTACTTAACTGATTTAGATTGTTTTTTTTTCTATAATTTGCTTGAATATTCCAGTTGACTTTGTGATTCCTATTATCTAGCTATGTATCATAGTTTGCTTGTGACAGAGATTTATTTGCGCTTATCTGAGAGAGATGCAGCGGGCCAAGGGGAGGGGGCGGGGCCCTCTTCACACACATGCCAGCCTTGGGGCATACCTTACGTCTGCTTAGCTAGCAAACGAGAGAACTACTTAATGAATTTAGATCAGGTTTTATTTCTATAAATTGCATGAACATTCTGGTTGATTTTACGACTTCTATCATCTCGCTAAGTATCATAGTTCGCTTGCTTCAGCAATTTATTTGCGCTATTTCCGAGATAGAGGCTGTGGGCTAGGGAAGCATGAGGGGATGGGGAAGAGTGACGTCAGGAGTGGGGAGCCAGACGGGCCCTCCTTATTCACACGCCAGCCTCCGTTTGAGTCAATGTACCTCTTGCCACGTGTAGCCATGGGGGACAGCTAGTGTGCTAATAAAAAAAAAAAAAGTGACTTTGCCAACTAGACTTATCGAACCATTTCAGAGTTGATTAAGTTTAGTTTGTTTTGCTAGTCATGCATATTAAAGAAATGACGAGCAGGGAGACAAAAAGAAGTCTATGTTGCTTTAATAAATATTACAATAAAGTATTACTTAAGAAACTGGGTAAATTCTTTTAAAAACATCTAAAACAAGTGTGTTGACAATAAATAAAAAGGTAATTAGTACTCCACATCTGAAGCAAATGTCAGCTCACCTTAAGAGACCCCTTAAAGTTTACCTCAGGTGACGATGCAGATGTTTAATAATCAGTAAGTTCCACAACTTACCCAAAATGATTCTATTTTCTTCTGTGCAAATGATCCTGAAATCATAAGAGACCCACAATTTATTCACAGACCCCATATTAGCTGCTCTTCTTAAACACAACATGAACCAAGCAGAGAGTAAAAGCTCCTGGGCCCCAGTGTCCCAGCCATTGCACTTTTATTACACAGAGTTTAGGATGTCTAACCTTATTTAGCTTTCTTAATTATCATTGTAGTGAGTCACAGCTGAAATAAATAAGAATATTGTTACAACAAAGCAAAATGGTTCACCTGTGGACCATTTACAGAAATGCAATGGAGACAAATATTATTGATGAAGTTTTTGATGGTTGTATTTAGTAAAGAATTTGGAAGGTTATTCAGGGTAGCCTTGTATGTTTTGCACTTTATGTTGGCTGAAACTCAATATATATAGCAAGTAGGTTTGGATATTATTTGACCAAGGGCAAGATCTAAGAGTCTTCACCAGACATAATGATTCTAGCGTCTCAGAAATAGACGCCATCTTCACACTATACAGTCCCTGGAGTTTAATATAAATGTTGTGGAAACAAAAACAAAAGTTCTGCTGGCAAAAAAAAACTCTAACAAATGAGAGTGGTTAGTGAAGAATTGCCAAACCCATCTGAGCTGAAAGAAAGCTCATGAATATTCAACAGCTCACTGCATCAGTGGTGTACAGAAAAATAGAAGACTGCACTGAGTTTAGTCAATTAAGAACAGGAAGATGACGCTACAGTGAACATACTATCATCAAAACTGGATGACTGAATATTGGAAAAATGCCCCCTGGTCTGGGGAATCTCAATCTCAATCTCTACTGTGACATGCACTGAATTGCTCAAACAAAAGCCAGCCTTTCTGCTCCCCCCTTCTTGGATTAAACACACACACATACCTGTCTTATCTTCTACTAGCAGTGCAGACAATCCTAATTCATCATCACCAAGCTCAATGTCGATTCCTTTGGGAATCAAAAGCTACTCAAAGCTACAGACTCATTATACAAAACATTCTAAGGCCCTGATTTGTTTTGTATGTAAAATACCCAAGATCCTGCTTTGCCTTTCAGCTTTCCCAAAATACACTGAACCTCTATTCAGCATGACAACACTTTCTGGCTTTGGTCTCTCGCCTTAGATCTGTCAGTTGAAAAGGTTAAAGTACCTCTTATACAGCTAGGAACTGGAGGATGTAGATGAACCTGGAGCTATCAAGACAGGATGCAACAAGACTGAGTTCTGCTGACCAGAGCAAAGTTTCATTGGCCAGCATGTTGGTCTAGAAAGTGTCAAGGTTATTGAGAACTGCATTGAGAACTAACATACTGTACATTGTTACCAAGAAATACATCACTTATTCAGATGTTATGACAGGCCATGGCAAGACAACACCACTCCATACAATCTCATTATATACTTTTGGTTGAGTCCCTGGCCATCGAAAACGTACTTTTATTCTATGTTAATTAGCACTGCCTAATTATATATATATATATATATATATATATATATATAC
>JANRMT010062800.1:940872-970447 GCA_026402145.1 Polypterus bichir lapradei
AAAGAGACTTGTCTACCGACTGTGAAAAACACCCAATGAAAGATGCCCAGGGTCCCTGCTCATGTGTGTGAACGTGCATTAGGCATGCTGCAGGGAGGCATGAGGACTGCTGATGTGGCTAGGGCAATAAATTGCCATGTCCACACTGTGAGACGCCTAAGACAGCGCTACAGGGAGACAGGAAGGACAGCTGATCATCCTCGCAGTGGAAGACCACGTGTAACAACACCTGCACAGGATCGGTACATCCGAATATCACACCTGCGTGACAGGTACAGGATGGCCACAGCAACTGCCCGAGTCACACCAGGAACACACAATTCCTCCATCAGTGCTCAGACTGTCCGCAATAGGCTGAGAGAGGCTGGACTGAGGGCTTGCTGGCCTGTTGTAAGGCAGGTCCTTACCAGACATCACCAGCAACAATGCCGCCTATGGGCACAAACCCACCTTCGCTGGACCAGACAGGAGTGGCAAAAAGTGCGTGAGTTTCTGCATGACAGCAATGTCAGTGTTCTGCCATGGCCAGCGAAGAGCCCAGATCTCAATCCCATTGAGCACGTCTGGGACCTGTTGGATCGCAGGGTGAGGGCTAGGGCCATTCCCCCCAGAAATGTCCAGGAACTTGCAGGTGCCTTGGTGGAAGAGTGGGGTAACATCTCACAGCAAGAACTGACAAATCTGGTCCAGTCCATGAGGAGGAGATGCACTGCAGTACTTCAAGCAGCTGGTGGCCACACCAGATACTGACTGGTACTTTTGATTTTGAGCCTCCCTTCATTCAGGGACACATTGTGAAACATTTTTAGTTTATGTCTTATGGTGTTGACTCTTTTAGTGTTCATACAAATATTTACACATTAAGTCTACTGAAAGTAAAAACAGTTGAAAGTCAGGGGACATTTCTTTTTTTGCTGAGTATATATATAAAATCCTAAGTCTAAAAGTGCAATGATTTTATGTGACATGAATTTATAGAATTTATAGAATTTCGTGATTTTGACCCCAATAATAATTTTTCTTTTGTACATTTACAGATTTTACTAATATTCTTGCTGCAACTGGGGGTTGGATGCCAAAGGCGCCAGGGGGCTTGGCCGTTCTGCTCCCCCTTTCTTGGATTAAACACACACACATACCTGTCTTACCTTCTACTAGCAGTGCAGACAATCCTAATTCATCATTACCAAGCTCAAATATATATATATATATATATATATATATATATATATATATATATATATATATTTTTTTTTTCTTCCTTCATCCTGTAAAGCACTTCACGCTACATCTTTTGTATGAAAATGTACTATATAAATAAATGTTGTTGTTGTTATACATAGGCACGGCCATTTTTCAGAGCATGAGTAGACAAAAGCTGGTAATAACTACCAGTTAAAACAAGCAGGGTTAGGCAGTCTCCTCACGCCACCAAATAGAAGGGGAGGTACTGTCTTGTCTAGGATGAAGTGGTAACAGCAGATAAGGAAATATGTAACAGCGAGATGGCAGGCTTGGAAAATCAAGGAGCATGAATAAGATGGGAGATTGTAGTAGTATGGAGGCTCGCTTGGTCATTATCTAGTAAACTCAGAACCAGCCTAGTAAACCTCTTCTCCAGGCTGTCTATGATGTCTTACCCAGCCTAGCAAATCTTCACCTCTATGGTAAGCATGAGGAACCCTCTTGCCCAATTGGCTCTGAAAGAGGCACACAAGAGCACGTCCTTAGCAGCTGCCCAAAAGTTCTGACAGGGTCACTGTCATTGGTGATCTGATCAGGTGCTGAAGCAGTTACCAAGAGTGTCTCCTTAGCCATCACTAATAGCTGCGAGCAGCATGGGAGCAAGTACGAAACAGCAGGGTGGCAGGAATGGGACAACAGGGGACATAGATAACACTGAAGAATTCAGTAGGAGACAGGCTTGCTTGGTTTGACATCTGGTAAGCTGAGCCACAATGCATTACATTTCCGAAGGCAGTTACAGAGAGTGTCTACTAAGCCATGACTAAAGACTGGCACCACTGCCCCTTCCCAAAAAAAAAAACATAGCCGAAGAGGAGCTTAAACCACAGCCCAGGGAGTCAGCTGGCCTACTCAAAACCACTCATATCGTATATACTCATGTATAAGTCGGGTCAAGAACCCCGAAATATCGATCATAAAATTAGACCCTGACTTACACGCCCGTTCAAAAATATGACACTTACATTTTGTTTTTACACCTTCTTGCTTCCTCCAATCTCGCACCAGTATCTCAGACACATCGAATTTTGTTGCAGCAGCGCAGTCACCAATTTCCTTCGCCACTTCAATGACTGTTAATTTAAAACCAGTTTCATATTTTCTTCTGATCGAACACTCCATCACAGATAAGGGATGCTTTTACGATAAAGGTGTATGAGGGTGTGAGACACACGAAACAGTGCAAACATTGCTTCAGAATAGTTCGGGTATTACCGTGTGGTCAGAGATAGAGAGGTTAGGAGCACATGCTGATAGAAAAAAAAAGGCAGTACGCTCCGTGGTTTCTCTCTCAGGTGGGCATTAGCATATCATAATCTCTTGGACCAATAGCGTGAGTTTTCCGCATTTGACTTATATGACCGACATTACAAAATACCAGAAATCATACATTAAAATCAAGCCATGACTTGTACGCAGGAGAACTTAAACCCAAGTATATATGGTAATTGCCAGCTAATGGTCGGCCTGGACAAGCAGCTCAAGTTTCCATTTCAGACTGCAGTAACATGTTTCCAACCGGGGAGTTATTTTTTCAGTTATTTTCTTCATTATTAAATTGACAGGGCCCTAGGAGGATCGGAAAAAGAAGGCACTTGAAAGGAACAAAGTTAAGTTCCAGAGACTTCTGGTGGAATGCCGTAAACAGGAATGCAGTCCTGTTGAGGTGGGCTGCTGGCTACTCTATCTAGCAAAGTTTACACACTTTGATGGGCTGTAAATGAGATTAGCCATCAGATCGGTGACAGCGGCTGACGTGAAAACCTCTAGATGGCTGTGGATGAAGAAGGATGATCTTTTGACGAATGCTGCTGGGATGCAGGTCAGGGCCTAATTAGCCCCATCTTGGGTGAGGGTGTTATGGTGTTGAGAAACTCTAAAAGCACCCAATGACCCCAGAAAACATCACTGATAATGTGTCTCAGTTGCACCCTTGCTCATGAATCTAGTAACAAAACTAAGCACTTCTTTCTTTTGAAAATAAAACTCAGACTACATGTAGTGTGTATAATAACTTCCTGAATATATCTGGACCACAAAAATGCCATTTCTGTCTGACTTGGCTATAATTATTATTATTATTGAATGAGTTGAAGGGTCAACATCACAACTCAAATAATTAGGGTAACATTTTCTCCAAATTGTCCCACTGGGAGCTACAACTTCGAAGGGCATTCAAGTGAAATTTCTCAGTAAGAAACTTGTATTTGCCATCTGTCCCGTAGCACATGAAGGCAGCAATAGCATATGGTATGATCAAGTGCAAGATGTGCCAGTAATTAGACGCATGTGTATTTTTGTATTCATCTCTTGAAGCCGCCTATTTAAGTACAAGTTTGCAGGAAGCAAAAGCATACCTGGAGAGCTTTAGATGCAAGGTAGCAATCAACATACTCTCTCTCACACCCACATACACTCACACTCATTTAGAAGGGGCCAATTGAAAGGCAGAAGACAACGTAGCACAAACAACCTTTAGCACGCATAAGAAAGTTCCTGGAGAAATCCCACAAAACCATGGGATTACAAGCTTTATATACTGTAAACAGTGACTGAGCTTAATTCAGTGGTGAAGCTATGACATTACAACACTAACTACTGCACCACCTATCCACTCTTAACTATAAGATTATTTCAGTTAAACGTATGGTATCTCAGAAAGCATTTTGTAAATGATAAAGTGGCAGATGGGATCAATTTTGTGATACTAAGGCAGGCAGGTTTGGTCATGGAATGGTCACAGAGGCAACATCCAAGTCATCTACCAGGACCTAAATAAATCAAGCCACTCTGATGTTTTGCTTATATATGAGTGTTAATAAAAGATCCTGACAATGCTGGTTATTCTTTCAGGTCCAAAGTTTTGGCATGAAGATGTAATTTTTGATTATATTTCAGACACAAGAGTGTATGCATTGTGAGGTATTCTGTAGTATAAGATGAGACAATAATATGATGATGAAAAGAAAGAAGTGCAAATTATAAACATTGTATGAGTTAAAGTTAACATGATTTAATTCTTAAAAAAAAGGTAAAAATCCATAACTGACTACTTCTTTCCTCCCCTGGAAACTCAAACTGAAGAGAATGAATATAACCTTGACATTAAAAATGCTGACAGTACCTGAAATCCACGAAATTATTTTCAAGACACCCTTTGTCGCACTGCCAGGTACTTTATGAGTTAAATTAGGCCATCAAGGAATCTGACTAATCAAAAGATTATATAGCTACTGATTAAGTTGTAGGATGTACTGTGAGCCCTCAGCCATAGCAGCCCAGCCACACTCTACGGCTTACAGAACAGTATTTGGAGTATTGCTTTTCTTTATCTAATAGACCAAGTAAGGCCATAAACAAGTAAGACTGATAAGAGTAAAATCGACTAAAGGGTATACTACAATCTAAGGTCAGAGACCGTGCATGGCTGTAGCCCTGGAATATATCTTAAGATGTTAACACATTTTCGGTATTATGTGATGATCTTCATTTATCTATCCAGCCAGCCATCCATCGATCCATTTTTAGAATGGGTTTATCCTGATTCATGAGCTTTTTTTTAACATTTAATCTACAAAAATACAGCACACTTACTATATTAGGAGACTACAAAATTGTAACAAAAACTCTTTAGACATTTTCATCACTGAAAGCCATTTGTTTAAAGCCCATTCTAATGAGGACATGTTTGCAGTGCAAGATCATCACTTCAGGATCATTAAAGAAAGAGGGAAAAAATCGCTCTTTATTTTTTTCCATTTGCAACAGCTCATGTGATGGTAAGTAAGTTTTCTAGCTTTGTCAAATAAAAAAGCAATCATTTATTACCGTATTTTTTGCTCCTTAAGACACACCTAGGTTTAGAGGAGGAAAACAAGAAAAAAATATTCTGAACCAAATGGTGTACTAATACAGTATATTTAATAAAATATAGCAGAATAATATTTCAACCATGTAAAGTCAACAGCGGTATTAAGAACCACCATCACTGTCATTAACAAATGAGGAGAGACTTTAAGGTTCAAACACTCTTCTAGTTTTCTGGAAACCCCAAGAACTCCTCATAGCTAGTGTCAGAATTTATGAAGCTCAGTTGCTCACAATCACTTTGCAGGAGCACGTACCTATCATCACGTGGCATAACCTGTCCAAAGCCACCAGGGGATAAAGCACGTTTGGACTAATGCTCCCTGAAGTTATATCGCCAGTCTAGTCCCATCTCTATTTGTAATACCACAAAGCTCTCCATCTTGTCTTTTGTTGTGGGTTTCCACTTTGAAAAATGAGAATGCAGTGGAAGCGCAGCCGGTGATTCAAAAAACTGCTCTGCATATCTGTTTGTCTCATCTGACAGTAGCTGAAAGCCAGCCTCAGGAAAGAACAGCCTGAAGTAGTCCAGCGGCTGGTAATCTGTCGAGCCCAACAGCAAGCCATGCTGTCTTGTGAAGTCCAGTAGCCAGTTTGGCTCCTACGGATCAATGTGTGGGTATTCCTCCCACATGAACCTTGCTGTAGGTGCATCGGCTATGCAAATGCGCTCAGCTGGGGCGGCATCGGCTGGTGTCCGATCACTTGATGCCAGTTCCTCACTCTTGCTCGATCTCCTGATCACTCTCAACAAAATCAGATTCTGAAAAATCAGAGTCAGGACTCAGCAATAATGCACAAAACATCGTCTGCTGAGTATTTTGTTTTCTGCACTCGATGCGCATGTCGATGTCATCTTGCCTTTGTTTACATTTGTTTACATTTCGTAACTCACACACATGCAAGGATTACGTGTCGTGTCAATGAGTCTAACATTCCTCCAAGCAGAGAGGGAATGCCTATAATGTAACGGTGAGTTTTGTTACCATTAACAGCTGATTGTCACCCTGTACCCCTGTATGTTGACTTTTGTCAGGTAAAACAAATCATGGTCTGTGACACAATATTCGCTCCATAAGACGCACAGGCATTGGGGGAAAAAAGTCCGTCTTATGGAGCGAAAAATATGATAATTAATAAACAATTCATTAATTACCTTGCCTTGGTCCACTCAGCTTCCTCCTATTCGCACAAGTGTGACAGTGCTCTAATGGTGTGAGCCCTGGAATTCCTCTGCCTCCTCCAGTGGTGTTGACACTCAGACAGTGGGCTGCAACTCACCTTTTCACATTGACTTTGATATCTGACCACTTCTTTTTTATTTTCGCCATTGTGTGACTTTATAAACTTGAACTTTTGAGTGCCTTCATCATACTGTGTCACGCCATCCTTTTGTTTCTTATACCACTGCTTAAGCCACCAAATAGTATGTTTTTCCTTGCCTCCACTTCATTAAGCAGACCTCTATTTCTCATTCCCTGAAATTCTTAATTTTTACATGTGCTTTTGCTATTGTCTTTTAGCAAAACACTGAAAGGAAAGGACTATTTATATTGATTTATATATTCAAGGTGGTGAAATTCTGGGAGAAGTTGGGGTGGGACTGTAGGCTCGTGCATGTGTGTTAAAATTCACATTGATTGGGATTTATAACGGGAAAGGGCGTAGACCTTTGCTTACACAGAGTTTTATGCATCTGTATTTATTTGTGCATATGCAGCAAACTTTAGTGTGAATTCTACACAAGGCATTATACATGAGGCCCCAGGAGTTTTGTTATTGTTCTGTTCTTTGAAAGCTTGTTCTAAATCTTTCAAAGAAGGCTCTGTTACAAGCAGATCATTTCTTTCACTTTCTCCACTTAAACCCGCTTGAAAGTGCTCCATCCACCTGTTCAGCCCCTCTGTTTCACTGTTTACCGGGTTTCCATCTTTATCTTTGCAGCATATTGCTTGTGGCTGATACTCTCTGTAACACCCCACATAGTGGGAATGTGGGCACTAAACTACACACTAGGCCCCCTTGTAGTTTGGGACTGAACAGGACCAACAGGAGACATCTAAGATATAGAGCCAAAGAGAAAAATGTTGGGTTTAAACACAATGGTGCAATTTATTGACAGGTGCAGGATCAAAAACAGTGTCATGTGGGCTTTGTTACACAGCAATAGCACACAAAAAACAATAAAAAAAGAAAAATGATGATTATTTACAATAACTACAATGAAATCTTAATGTCCCAAAAACAAAAAGAAAAATGTATATATACTACATAAGTAAGGTAATCTTCCTTGAGACACAAAATCAATCAACAGTCCTAAAATATTTCACAAAAATATTTACAAGAAGAATAAATAAGTGTGTATACAAAAAGACAAAAAGTGCACCAAAACCTAAAAGTATAAATACCTCCACCAAACAATAATTACTTCAATGAGATATCTGTACTATCTAAAGAAAATATATACAAAAAAAATAGGAACAAGTCACTATTATTTATTGCACTTTCGAACACTTTGCAATAAACTATCACCTCACTCTCACTCTGGTCAAAAGACGACCCCTACAGGCAGGAAATGCCTTTTATACTCTGGTGCCTTTTGGCCAACCAATCATGCCTCATATCGTCACCTTCCACCAGTCGCGGCTCATATGGGTACATTCAGCCAATGCAACAAGTCATGGCTCTGCAAGCCTTCTACTAATTACATTGCAGCCTTGCGTGTGCCCTTGAGAACTTACGGAGTGCCGAGGTCGAACACTTTAATACCTTCTGACATTACCGTAAGTTTTAACCTTCTTAATTTTAAAATGGGATCTTTTTCCAAAAAATGCTGACTTTAAACTAAATGCAATACACTTCTTTCACCATAGCAGTGGGTGGCAACAGAGATGTTAGTACTTGATCCAGACAATATGTAAAGCTGTGTAGGCCTCCCTAAACTTTCCATGAGTGTAGAGACACTTGTGTTTCGCAGTGGTGTCCCACTGAAGTTGTACTAAACTGCTAGTACCTTTACTTCACTTGCCTTTCACACCATCTTCCACTGTACTTCCAAAGCTGTTTTCCTTTACCCTGCTAATGCCCGATTATGCACATCACCAGACCCTCTTCTTTCCCCTTTGATTAATTCATACATTTTCCTCACCTCCTTCCTGACTTTCATCTCCTCCAATGAACGTAACTTTTCTTGTTGTGCTGCTCTCTTTTCTTGCTTACACAGATGGTTTACAATTCTTTTTTTAGTCTATTAGTCATCAATACTTTGCCTTGTTATTCTTTGATTCATTCTCTTTCTTACTTCATTGCACTCCTGAATAGCTCTTTTACATTCTTCTTTGTACCACTCTTTCCATTGTCTCTTCTATTTGAATTGTACTTCTTCCTCCGCTGCCTTTATAAAAAGCACTTAAGTCCACTGCCATTTTTCTTCAATAGTCCACTCTGTTCCTCCTAGTTCTCTAACTCCTTTTAT
The DNA here is from genome assembly GCA_026402145.1 of Polypterus bichir lapradei. Taxonomy (NCBI): domain Eukaryota; kingdom Metazoa; phylum Chordata; class Cladistia; order Polypteriformes; family Polypteridae; genus Polypterus; species Polypterus bichir. The sequence continues at coordinate 949,460 of JANRMT010062800.1, forward strand.
GATGTTACTTTTAAAGGCCTCCTTAACATTAACATCCCTAATGAGCTTTGTCACATTGCAATTTCTTTCTATATTCCTCATTTTGTGTGCCTTACATTTGCAAGTCACTGCCTTAGTTTGGCTACCGCCATGTTATGATCACTGTTCCAGTGTGCCCCAGTGTATGCTCTAACATCTAATTCATTCCTCACATGTCTTTTGTTAATCTACAGGTGATCTATCTGTTTCACAGTCCTATTCTCTAGCAATGCTACTTGTGAATATCTTTAAGTGGGAACCAGATACTAAAGATAATCATTTGCTTGCTAGTAGCAAAATTCACAATCCTTTGTCCATTATCATTACACTCTGCATGCAGCCTGTGCCTTCCAACAGTCGGATAATACTCTTCTTCATTCTCTGTTTTAGTGCTTAGATCTCCTATTATCATCTTTATGTCATGCTTTGGTTGCTTGTTATCTTACTTTCCAATCCTTCACAGAATATTTCTTTCTCCTTTTCCTCTGTTTCCTCTGTCAATGCATGGGTGCATATGATTAAGAAAGATCTTGCCTCTTGCTCGAAGTGAGCACATCCTGTCCTCCTCTTGATCAATCCCTACTTCTAAGTTTTTCAGCTTCTTTGCAACCAAGTACTCTGTTCCCAGAAAATAGTCAACTCCTCCATTGTTTATACAGTCATATGAAAAAGTTTAGGAACCCCTCTTAATTCTTTGGATTTTTGTTTATCATTGGCTGAGCTTTCAAAGTAGCAACTTCCTTTAAATATACGACATGCCTTATGGAAACAGTAGTATTTCAGCAGTGATATTAAGTTTATTGGAATAACAGAAAATATGCAATATGCATCATAACAAAATTAGACAGGTGCATAAATTTGGGCACCCCAACAGAGATATGACATCAATACTTAGTTGAGCCTCCTTTTGCAAATATAACAGCCTCTAGACGCCTCCTATAGCCTTTGATGAGTGTCTGGATTCTGGACGGAGGTATTTTTGACCATTCTTCCAAATAAAATCTCTCCAGTTCAGTTAAATTTGATGGCTGCCGAGCATGGACAGCTTGCTTCAAATCATCTCATAGATTTTCGATGATATTCAAATCAGGGGACTGTGACGGCCATTCCAGAACATTGTACTTCTCCCTCTGCATGAATGCCTTTGTAGATTTCGAACTGCGTTGTGGGTCATTGTCTTGTTGGAATATCCAACCCCTGCGTAACTTCAACTTTGTGACTGATGCTTGAACATTATTCTGAAGAATTTGTTGATATTGGGTTGAATTCATCTGACCCTCAACTTTAACAAGGGCTCCAGTCCCAGAACTAGCCACACAGCATGATGGAACTTCCACCAAATTTGACAGTTGGTGTTTTTCTTGAAATGCGGAATTCTTCTTCTGCCATGCAAAGCACTTTTTGTTATGACCAAATAACTCCATTTTTGTCTCATCAGTCCAAAGCACATTGTTCCAAAATGAATCTGGCTTGTCCTAATAAGCATTTGCATACAACAAGCGACTCTGTTTGTGGCGTGAGTGCAGAAAGGGCTTCTTTCTCATCACCCTGACATACAGATGTTCTTTGCGCAATGGTAGAACCATGTACTAATATACCATCTGCAGCGAGATGTTCTCGCAGGTCTTTGGAGGTGATCTGTGGGTTGTCTGTAACCATTCTCACAATCCTGTGCATATGCTGCTCCTGTATTTTTCTTGGCCTGCCAGACCTGCTAGGTTTAACAGCAACTGTGCCTGTGGCCTTCCATTTCCTGAATCCATTCCTTAGTGTTGAAACTGACAATTTAAATGTCTGAGATAACTTTTTGTAGCCTTCCCCTAAACCATGATACTGAACAATCTTTGTTTTCAGATCTTGTGAGAGATGCTTTCAGGATCCCATGCTGTCTGTCACTCTTCAGAGGAGAGTCAAAGGGAAGCACAACTTGCAATTGACCACCTTAAATACCTTTTCTCATGATTGGACACACCTGTCTATGAAGTTCAAGGCTTAACGAGCTAATCCAACCAATTTGGTGTTGCAAATAATCAGGATTGAGCAGTGACATGCATTGAAATTAGCAAAATGTCAAGGGGACCCAGATTTTTGCACAGGAAGTTTTTCACATTTGATTTAATTTTATACAACAAAATACTGCTTCACTAAAAATCTTTATTCGGAAAACACCCCAGTACTCAGATGTTCCTAGGAAATGAAAGACATACCACTGTTATCTTTTTTGTTGAAAGTAGAGTCAATTATTTTGCAGGCTGAGAGGCGTTCCCAAACTTTTTCATATGACTGTATTATTATTAAGTTTTTTATATCCATGTTGTCTTTTAATATCCAGCATGTCTCTTGAATCGCTGCTATGTTCACTTTATATACAGTACTCTTAAATCTTCCAATGGCTGTTTCACAGCACAAACGGTTGTTGGGACTCGTCATGTCCTGTGTCAGTATCCATAAATAACAATCTCTTTTACCTTGCTTAGGTCTAACCAACTTTTCCATCCGGCTATCTTCTCTGGCCTTTTTAATGGTTTAAGTCCTTGACCATGTCAGTTTATTAACCCTATGACCAACCTCCTACATGAAAGGCCAGGTACAGTACTTTGATATCAGAGTGTTCTTCCTTTAAATTGTTGTCTTCCCCCTGGCTGTTGAGGTCAATCTCCCCATTTGCAGTAAGCCTCCTTACTCGGCTAATGTATGCCGTTGACTACCTTGTTACTCTTCTGCTGCCATACTAAGTAGCATGCCACACTATCAATGTGTGCCATCTTTCCATTACCAATTATTACCACTACTTATGTTTAGAAAAGCTGAAATAGCTTTCCAAACTCATTATTTCACAAGGATAAATTGAGGATTATCACACAAATTAGTGGCTCGAGTCTTTTACCCCAATTCTTAAGTCTCTTTACAGTCTTCCACTTAAGTTTACATGTGAGTTCGTAATTCTCCCATCCCAGTTCAGCCATCACCATGCTCATATTATTAATTATTAAATGTCTACTTTTAATTATAGGGGACCTCAATTTTGGAAAATTTTACTGTCAAAAGTGACCCCTCAATCCTAGGATTTCCAGCAAGGTAGAGCTAAAGTTGCATGTCATTTTATGACATTTTTAGATATTTAATTCATCACTGTAGATGTCCCTGTTTTATCTATTGACTTTACATATATGTTTCTTCGTTTTTCGGGGTCTTTGGTGAAATTTTAACCTTAGATGAGGAGATTTCTTCTTGCTTTGCAGTGAAGCATTACAATGAAAGAAATGTCTGCCATTACACTGATTTCTATTGTTTCTATTTGTAGTTTTTATGTTTAGTGGCCTAATTAGTACTCTGAGTCATGTAATGATATGTACAGTGAAGTAAAAAATACATTTCCTCCAGTTTCAGGAAAACTGCCAAATAAGTATCCTTATTATTATTATTATGGGACAGTCATGTTGTGATGCTGCCTGAACTCATTAAATGTGAATGAACATATCACCTTGACACTTTTAACACCCACTCTGAATTTCATACCCACTGTGTCGTCGAGTACAATGACTACATAGAAACAGGCAGATGAAAAGAAACTTCCTGAAGCCCAGCTGCAGGGCACTACATCGTCAATCGAAAGCACAATTGACCTCTGACACTTATCTCCAGGATGCAGTGAGGTTTGGCTTTTCTATTCTGCCTCTCAATGGCTTCATCACCTGTAACTTATTCTGCTGTCTGTTAGTTTTACTTTTTCATTTTGTTTTTCTTAGTTAAAAATTAATTAATATGTTTGATACTGAATTATAAATCAGCTTGTAATTGTGCATAGCCTTAAAGTCACTATAATGAATATCAACTGAATCTCTTTCTTCCACTTTGTGTTGTTAGCTGGGTACCAGAATCAGATATGCCCGTTTACAGATTTACTGACACTCTGAACCGTACAGAAACTGCCACATGCCCTCATCTCAGAAAAATCAAAATGATGCCCTGTAATTTATAGTTGCAATAAAACTGGGTTGGCACAGGGGTGCTGTGGTTACTGCTGTTTTCTACCTGATTCCCAGTGTTGCCGGATGGTTTCTGCTCCACCCATAACCTTGAATTGGATTAAGGTGGTTTGAAAATGTTATGATATGCAATCAAATAAATGGCTTAATATATGACCACCAGTTAAGAAGAGAGCTCCCAGCAAGTTTATAAATCAAAATATGCACTTTTATGCTCTAGGTTTGCAGGAATAATATCAGAATTATATATCAGACACTGGACCACTGCTCTAGGAAGGTAGGCCTGCTTCTCAAAGTGCCTGATTTCAATTGCTAATTCCTCCTTCCCTTTCACACACAGACCGAACTGTAACATCACTTTCGTTTCCATCCGGAGGTCCTACCACTTCTGGCCTAGGGGCAATTTAAAGAATGAAGTTGATGTTAAACCTGCATTCAAAAAGCAAAAAAGCGCCATGTCAGAAGACTAAATCTGATTGGCTAGAAAGTCAATGAGAGCCATCAGCAATGGCCTACAGAGTACACAAGACATTTGCGATTTTCTTTTTAACTTTTACTTTGCCTTAATTTTGTTTGTATTAAGCGGGGTACCTGATTGGTCCTGCTGTAGAAAATGAGCCTTGAGTCATTATTACAAATCATCTCTCATATGGATGTCCCTTATTTTGACTAACTGGTGGAGCCCCATGGTTTCTTGTTCAATGCAACATGGCAGACAGAAGAAATCTAAGAAAGCAGTCTCTTATCATTTAGATGCATTTACATAAAACATATATATTTTAAATTACACCAGTCAGCATACGGATAAATGGTATATTCTAGTAACACCCCTTTTGCCATCAAGTATATGTAAAATCCTAAATTAGTTAAACATATTAAAAGTCTAAGTAAATCTCTGGTTTAAAGAAATAAGACTTCTGATATGTGAACTGTTATCAGAGATGAAAGTATAAAGTTAAATATTATCCATCCATTATCCAACCCGCTGAATCCAAACACAGGGTCACGGGGGTCTGCTGGAGCCAATCCCAGCCAACACAGGGCACAAGGCAGGAACCAATCCCAGGCTGGGTGCCAACCCACTGCAGGACACACACAAACACACCCACGCACCGATTTAGAATCGCCAATCCACCTAACCTGCATGTCTTTGGACTGCGGGAGGAAACCGGAGCGCCCGGAGGAAACCCACGCAGACACGGGGAGAACATGCAAACTCCACACAGGGAGGACCCGGGAAGCAAACCCAGGTCTCCAAACTGCGAGGCAGCAGCGCTACCACTGCGCCACCGTGCCGCCCAGTTAAATATCATATATAATATAATTTCCTAATTTAAATGTGCTGGTACAAATGAAGTTAGGTTGTCCGAGTTTAACAAGCAGACAGATTTTCAAGCACTTTGTTTTGGTCTTTTTCCTTACAGTCCCCCACCCACCCCCACCCCCAGTCTTGCCATTACAAAATGTAGGACAAATATCTAAAATACAGATATTCAGATGGCAAAAGCAGTCCAAATAATTGTGAAACGGTCTGATGATGACCTTGTTTAGGGTAGTGTAAAAGACAGTCCTGGTAAGGTGATGTTAATGTTAAATTCACAGAATTGTTTGCTTAATTATAATGGAATGTTAGCTTTATAATGGAAGGTTTTACTTTATTCCCCATCAGCTAGAATGTTATAGGAAAATCCCTGACATTCATCTTAAACTTAACACCTGGTATGATAGACAGAAGCATAGCCTGTCAGATTGATTCAATTGTTTGCTTGCATATGGAAAGTTACAGAGGCATAAAGTTTTCTGTCACAGTGTATGTGAAATCATTGCAGTAACGTATACAACAATGTACTTAGCAAAATAAATAGTAATGAATATAATAACTTATGGGTCCTAAACTAAGATATATAAACCTGAAACAGAAAAAATTACAAGCAAGAAGTTATTTTTTGTGCGTATTATCAAATTTTCACTTCATTTATGTGTGAACTGTTTTTCCTTTGAGTTTCATTAAAAATTTTAAAACAAATATATTTGGGCTGTGGAACCTTTTTTTTGATGTACGTGTCATACTCAGTGCTTGAACTTTCCCAGAATTTGCAGAATTTTGAAAATATTTGGAAACGCAGCTAGAGTTGGTTGCGGTGAATTCTAAGAGTTTGTCTTACCTTGAGGGATACACTGGTTTAGGGGTTGAGAGATGTGGAGGCTCTTAAGGTTCACTCTGCAGTTCCAGATCTCTAGTCCTAGCACTTGGTGTTGGGGTTTTAATAGGGAAGCCATTGCAGGCTATTGTCTCATGGACTGGTATTTAACATCCCTAACCTTGAATAAACCAATGAAATCCCTATATTCCCCCTACCACTACCACCTGTACCTTTAAGACCAGAAAATGTAAGACTCTAATAATCAAATTAATATTAAAAGGTTTATCTTATTCTTTAACACTAGAATTACCAGAGCCTACGAAAAAAACTCATAGATCCGGCCCACCTTAAATCCGTTCGCACCTCTCCCTCAGTGTCTTTTGTCCTGTAAATGTGCCGATAAAGACAAGCAGCAAGCAGCCTACTATTCCACCCCCCACCGCCGCAGAACGAGCACAATGTTCTCCCAGCTCATGCCTTGATTGATTATCTGGGAGTGAAGTGCTGGAGTTTTAGAGTGAAAATAATAGATCGTTATTTGAAACACATGAATTTCATGTGTGTTCCGTTTCTACAATAATCTGTTGTGGTCCCCGGCCGGGGCTGGAGCCCGGCCGGAACGCCCAGGAGGACGTGAGGAGGGCTTGTGCCTCCTCCGGACCGCAAAGGGGCGTCCGTCCTGGTTCTGTTGGGGGCCACGGGTCGAGGGCATGGAAGCCCTACCCTGTAGGGGCCCGTGGTCACCGCCAGGCGGCGCCCCGATGCCGGTTTATCCCATGTGGTCCTCGGCCGGGGCTGGAGCCTGGTCGGGACGCCTTGGAGGACCAGAGGAGGGCGTGTGCCTCCTCCAGACCGAGTGGGGGCGTCCGTCCTGGTTATGCAGGGGGCCTCGGGTACAGGGCTTGTAAGCCCAGCCCTGTAGGGACCCGTGGCCACCGCCAGGCGGCGCCCCAGTGCCTAATTATCCCGCGAGCCCGGCACTTCCGCCACACCAGGAAGTGCCGGGGGGAAGACGACAGGGGACACATGGACGGCTTCCGGGTGCGCAGCCGGCACTTCCGCCACACAGGGGTGTGGCCAACGTTAAGTGCCGGGAAGCAGCTGGAGCCCATCCGGGTTCCCATAAAAGGGGCCGCCTCTCTCCAGTCAGAAGGTGGAAGTCGGGAGGAAGCAGACGGAACTGGAGAGAGAGGACGGGAGGCGGCCAGGAAGGCACAGAGACTGTGGGCCCTGGACACTGGGGAAATCGGTGCTGAAGGCACTGGGGTTCGTGAGTGCACGTGACGTGGACATTTGTAAATATTGTGTATAGGGTGAATAAACAGTGTGTTGGGTGCAAAAATGTCGTCCGTCTGTCTGTGCCGGGGCCAGCGTTCACACTGTGTAAACACATTGTTAAAACAGAAACATTTTTCATATTTTTCATATTAAAAAGCCAGATTTTCCCCTGAGGACAAATATTGTTCTATCTAAAATTCTATCTACCTGTCTGATCTATTTTAATAATGAGAAGGCTACAAATGTTGATATTGGTGGGAGAGAATATCTCTGTTTGGATCTGACTCTTGCATTGGAATGTCTTGCTAGAGTCAATAATTAGAGTTACAGATACTGCAATTGCAAAAGACAAAATCATTTCCTGACGCTGTGTAAAATAGGGATAACTGTATATCAGCAGTGTGTTGTTGTTGTGGGTTCAAATGCCTGTGCAACTTCTGCACGCCATGGTACATTTCTGTTGGCACTTTCTACGGTCTTGTCTGCATTTTATAATAATATGTGCCTTCCTGTGTCCCGGTGCTTTGTTTTTGTGCCATTTTTGAATTTTTAATTATCCCCTTTTTGATCTTCTGGTGTCACATTTCCCCTGTCAAGCTATACCTTTTATTCACCTTTATGCTTTTCTTTGACTAAACTCACTCTCACTCTTCCATCTTTCACTTTTGATGGCATCAGACTTATCCACCACACCATTGGATTGTGATTTGAAATGGTCTGAAGAAATTCTCTGCTTTATACAAAGCGTTTCAAACAACTGAAGTTTGGGCTCCATTGTACTACATATAAAACCTTCCTTTGGCATGTCATGTCTAGAAAAAATGGACTTTATGCAAGCGATTATGCAAGCGATAATGTTGTTGTCATTGTCTATTCTATCATTTTTTTCACATGAATTGTTTAGCTGTACTTGGTTTTGAGGTCGCTATGGCCATTCCCGACTTTAGTTTTTAAAACTGTGGTTGTTTAAATATGTTTATATACTTGATTGTGTTCTCCTGCATCCTATATTCTATTGCTGTGGAGTCACCACTTGGCATGGTTTTGTTTACTGGTTCTTTTGCAGTTGGCAGCAGCTTTTTTTAGTTGTCATAATTGAAGAAATGCCAGGTCTGAGAGTATAAAGTTTGTTTCCTGGGGTCATTTAATTGTCCAAGTTTGTGGATATCTCACAAAAAGAAAACAAAATCCAAGTTCATTTGTGTCTTTCTGGCTCTCTGATCTCGTTTTCACTTTGTGTTTTTTGACTATGAGTTAAGATCACGCTTCAGGATTTATCATTTTGATCTCGTCTTCTAGTTATGACGTTTGCTTTGTTCTTGAATTGTCCTGATTTATCATCTTGCACTCACAGAATAACAGCTTTTGGGCATTGTTATTTTCAGACCACACACTTGTGGGTACAGGAAGTTGCAAACAGTCATGATAAGGTAATCTTTTTCGTTTCAGGTGAAAAATTTCATGCTTACTCTTATTATAATGTACTTGGTGTGTGCAGTTTAACAATTTTGTTCAGCTGTTAAAAAATACAAGAGTCTCTCTGGACTGGATTCATGTTTTTTGCTTTTTTTGTTTCTGGTCTCTTACTTTTGGAGTTGCTTTCAGTTTTTGCCTGATGCTTCAGGGACAGGGCTTCTTTGTAAATTATGACTCTCAGATTCTGGGGTCATGTGGACCACAGTTTCCTGAGAGGGCCATAAAAGACTCTGGTTTGCCATAGTTCTTTGCTTAATATTTTGTGCTTTCGATCAGTTTTTGCCTCTAGAATTACTAGTTTGAAAATCTTGAGTTTTATTTGAAGGTATTCTTCTTCTTGGAGATATTTAGTATATGTATAAACCTTCTTCTCTTTTTAGTTTTATTTTGATAGAGTTTGCCTCCTGTGAGACTTTTGCATTGTGGATTATTGTTTATTTAGGATCTTATTTTGTTATTCAGTTTTGACTCTGCTACTTGAGAATTCTTTGGTGTTTAGTTCATTTTGGTTGTTTATTCCCAAAGTTCCTGCTTTTGGTGGTCTGTTTATCAAATTCTTCTTTGTTTGTTGATTCCTCCTCTGTTTACTCTTGGATGTGTTTGTTTAATTTAGGTATTTAATTGTTGTTTGTTTCACCACAGTTCTTTATTAGTCCTTTGTGGTTAATTCATATCTTTTGTCTTTTATTTATTTGTGATACTGTGTGTTAGATTCCTCTTTTTGTCTCAGGGTAATCACACTAATTATGGCAGCTAATTTAATTACTGTTGAAATAAATTTAAAGTTTTGCTTATTTAGAAGGACCTTTGTGTTTTTTTTTTTTTCTTTCCCATAAGGGGAATTTAATTCAGTGTCCTAGTTTATTGACCAATATATTACCTCACAGGCCTTTTCTTATATGTTTTAATTCCCATGTGACCTTCATGGATTTTTTGTCAGGCATTTCCTTTCTTAATCCCTTCAGAATCACCTTTAGTGTATAATGCCATCAGCTACAGTCAGCTCAGCCCTGCAGTTTCAGTGCTCATGAATATTCAAATTCCAGTCTTGTTTTCATGTCAGGCCAGCTATTTACTATGGCAGCTTCACCTATTCTTGTTTTTCATGTTTCACTGTCTCCCCTTGAGTTAATGTCATTCTGACATTTGCTACAGGAAGGGCATCTGTAATCATGTCCAGATATTCTTCAGCCTTACTGATAATTTGTAATCCGATGGCAACTTTATTTAGCCAATCTTGAAACAGACTCTGCAGTGTACATATGTTTCTAGAATTGTATACTACATTTTGCAGATACAATTCACAATAAAATAATTTTTTCCTGTGCTATAGTATAAAGAGTAACTAAAACGGATGACTTGTTCACTGTATACTGTATACTTCAGACTCATCTGGTGCATCTTGGTTTCTAAGTACATTCACTGTGCAGTTCTTATTAACACTAGAATTACCAAAGCTTACGAAAACACTTGTAATCTCGGCCCACCTTAAATCCCTTCACCCCTCTCCGTCAGCATCTTTTGTGTTGTAAATGTGCCGAACAAGACAAGCAGCAAGCAGGCTACTATCCCATCCCTCGACCGCCACAGAAAGGGCAGAAAGTTCTCTCAGTTCAAGTCTGTTTACTTGCGTATGAGTTACCTGGAGTTGTAGACGGTAAATAATATATTGTTATTTGGAATACATGCATTTCATGTGTGTTCTGTGTCTACAACAATCTATGTAAACACATCGTTAAAACAGAAACGTTTTTCATGTTTTAGTAATAATTGGCAAAGTGTAGACTTGGAAGTGTATAATTTGTGAAACCTGAAGGCCAAATATCAAATATACACTTTCAAAAAAAGTACAAATATAACAAAACAAGTGCGCTTTTATTCAAGAATGTAACTGCAGAAAAAGAACTTGCGTTAGGGTACGACATTGACACGCCCTTAATACGACTGCTTTGGTGGTGCAGCGGTAAGAACTGTTGACTGGTAATCAAAAGGTCGTGAACGGATTTAAGGTGGATTACGAGTTTTTTCATAGGCTTTGATAATTCAAGTGTTAATCAGCACTTTGGCTTAAGTCTTAACAGTTTCAATGGCCCACAAAATCATTTGCTAAATCTAGTTCTTGTTCTTTTATAAGGTATTCCAAATTCAAATCTATCCTTTATTTGAAAAAAAATCTATTAGTTCTATTAGTTTTAAGATTTGGCATATTTTGCTGTGTTTTATCAGTAAGCTTATATATTTTAAATAAGTCCACTTTCATAAAGCATCCAGTTTGGATGGGCTTTCAGGATGTTTATTTAAAATTGAAACAACCAAGCTGGCATTTTCACAGACATCTTTGGAAAAAATACAAATTACCCCTATGCCCAAAAAAATAATAGAAGTTGACTACCTCAGTGAATTACAATGGCATTTACTCCCAGAGGCTGGAGATGGGGCACATTACAAGGGATACTCTAGATAGCCTGATCTCCATGTCCATTTCACATATTGATGATACCACATCCTTTGTCTTTTATACCGTTTTAGCATAACTGAAAAAGTACAAACTGCTATGCCTGATCACTGCAGAGTATAGCTCAGAATCCAGCACTATTGTGCCATCAAAGCTGATCACCAAGCTCCTAGCCTGAGGAATTTGTGCCACCACTTGCTAGCTTCTGAATTTTAACTTTGCATGTATAGATTAGGAACATCATTTCCTCCACACAGAACACAGTCACCCCACATTATTAATACAATGAGCCCACGACTGCATTTCTTTTTTGCCTATGACTATATGGGCAGATGCATCTTGACCTCCATCTATACATTTGACACCAATACTGTAGGCCTGATCACCAACTACATCGATACAGCTTACTGAGAAGAGATTTCCATTCTGACTCAGTGGTGCCAGGATAGCAACTTTTTCCTTCTTGTTAGTATATTCAAGATGCATGTCATATATTTCCGTAGGCACACTCCCATCTAGGACAAAGAACTGTTAAAAAAAGCAAAGTGTTACACAAGGGACAAAAGGCCATCAATTATAAATATAAGATGGTAGACACTGTTCTACAGGCAGCAACCTCAAAAAAAGCCTTCAACATTTAAGCAATGGGCAGAAGCAATTAAAATGGCAACAAAAACATTAGGATATCATAAAAACTGTTGAATATAAATTGAGGGACTATGCTCAAACTATGTAATGCACTAGGGAGACAGCATCTATAATACTCTGGGCAAAAAAGACACAGCAGCACTTGAAGCAGCACACAACCAGGTGTGTCTAAGGACTTAAGGACATGCCGTACTCAGAGACACAGATAATTAAACCTGCTTAGTCTCAAGTAGAGGAGACTGTGTGGGACCTAATTCAGGTCTTCAAAATCTTCAACGGCATTGATAAAGTAGATTCAGCAACATTCTTTCAACTAAACAGTGAATCGTATACATTTAGAACTGAAGCCAGAAATTGCTTTTTTTATGCAAGCTGTTGTGGGAAACTGGAACAAACAACTGAGATATATAGTTGAAACAAACATATAGTTGCCAGCAGCCAAATATCCAGGCCAATGAATTTAATCAGAGATGCAAGTTTTGTAAATTCTGATCTTTAAGTTCTTGATTACCTCTCCCCTCTATCATTCACACACACACACACACACACACATCCTCTGCACAGCTTCTAAGGATGGCTGCACCCCTTGGGACAGCATCTCTCTCCCAGGTCTATGTGACCCCCACCAGAATTTTCCTTCCAAAAGTGCCACTGCTTCATTTATTCCCAATATTTCTTCCTTGGGGAAAGACAATGTTATTATCTACCCACGTACAGTCTGTCTTGTTTTATAGAAATATTTTTTTTCACTTGTGACGTGGATAAGATCATTTTAGATTGGGTAACCATATGTCTGAACACAGCCTAAAATGCCCAAATGTAAATATAAATTCAGATTAGAATAGCAGAGAAACTCCCATGTTTTTGTCTCAGTCGGGATCTATGGGAAGAAGAATGCATGACATGCAAAGCTGCCACAGACATGTTTGTCAAATAACAGCACTAGTGATGTAGAAGCCCACAGCAGTCTTATTCCTGCTGCCAGATGTTTCACATATTAGCCCCTGGCCTAGGTTATAATGTGTAGGCACTTATTCTCTTTGCCATCTCACTAAACTTTTGTTTCTTCTTTCTGTTGTAAAGGTTTCCCCAATCTCAATGTCAATTTCATCTAAAAGAAGAACAAGTTCTTCCTTGGAAAGTGTAGGTTTCTTTAATGGCTTGTGTCTATTATTTCTTTCACAACCATCTTTGAAAAAATAGGTATCTGATTTTATGCTCATTTATGTACTTTAGCTTAACTGATTATTAAATTCTAATATCGTATAATGTTATTATAATAATATTATTTATAATAATAATTATTATTTATGTTTATTTCATATTACTTTTTAGAACTTTAATTCATTCCATCAAAGGACCAAAAATGATACCATATAATGAAAGTTTGTCAACCAGCTGTTTTTCAGTTGATTTCTGATGCTCTTTGCTAGGAACTTTCACAGATATGGTTAAGAAATAAATATTTACTTGTAAAATAGCCAATTCAAAAGGATTTTGGGAAACTCTCTGAAATACCACACATATTATCTATGTACATCATACAGTTGCTTCATCATTTTCAGGAAGCTCGTATCAGATTAAGGTACACAAGAACTGTAATCAGCAGAACACCCAAGTAACTGATCATGATCGGAGGACCTGTCCCCTGTGGCTCTATTCTAAAATGAAAAAGTGAAAAACAGTTAACAAATTAAAGGAGCATTAATGGATAGACATATAAACTACAGCTGGGGCGCAGCCCCAGAAAAGACATAACAAATCAAGGATGAGCATCTCTGGATAAGATAGCCATCTGAGAAAACAGCCATGAAGAAAAGTAATACAGAGGAAGTGTAGTATAGAGCAAAGCTTCCCATCACATCAGATATCATTTGGAAATACAGTGGAACCTCGGTTCACGAACGTCTCAGAACACATACAAATCGGTTTACAACCAAAAAGTTTGCCAAACTTTTGCATCTGTTCACGACCACAGACTCGGTATATGAACAAGCCAGTTTCCCTTTCGGTTTGTGCACGCCGATGATTTCCGCACGTGTTCAGTCTCTCCCTGTGCATTCCCTGTGCAGCGAGCGAGAGAGAGACACACACACACAGACACGCGCTCAAGAGAGACACACACACACACAGACGCACGCTTGAGAGAGACACACGCACTCGAGAGAGACACACACACACACAGACGCAGGCTCGAGAGAGAGACACACGCGCGCGCGCGCGCGAGACGGCTGCATAAGGCCGAGAAGGCAGTTAAAGAATGGACCAGGCTTGTTTTTAAAGAGACAGATCTGAGCATTGTTTTAACCTTGTTGTATTTAATGAATACTTTTTTCTATTGGATTTTAACCTCCACTTCACTTCTGTTTACATCGATCGGTTCATAGCGTGCATTGTTGCAATGTTACTTTTCTTAGTGGTTTATTAAATTACGGATTTTTCAAATGTTCATTTTTTTCCCTGTGCTTAAAGCTCATTAAAAAAGTGCTTTTAATGAGCAGTTCATAGCGCTATAGCGCAAACTCTTGCAGTGTTAGTTTTCTCAGTTGTTCAAGGTTTTCTCAGTTTTATTCAATGTTTTTACATTTAGTTTACTATTACGCTGTGCATTCTATGGTATAATTAACTATATTTGTGCTTAAAAATCTTTAAAAAAATATATTTACATACAGTTCGTATGGTCTGGAACGGATTAATTGTATTTACATACAATCCTATGGGGGAAATTACTTCGGTTCACGACCAAATCAACAACAACAACATTTATTTATATAGCACATTTTCATACAAAAAATGTAGCTCAAAGTGCTTTCATAATGAAGAATAGAAAAATAAAATACACTGTAAGAAAAATAAGTCAACATTAATTAATATACTAGAATAAGAGTAAGGTCCGATGGCCAGGGAGGACAGAAAAAACAAAAAAAACTCCAGACAGCTGGAGAAAAAAAATAAAATCTGCAGGGATTCCAGACTATGAGACCGCCCAGCCCCCTCTGGGCATTCTACCTAACATAAATGAAACAGTCCTCTTTTTATTTAGGGTTCTCACAGAAGGACTTGATGATGATGGTCATGTAGACTTCTGGCTTTTAGTCCATCAATGTTGGAGCATCATGATGCTTTGAGTAGGTGGTGGTGGTGCAGGCCGCCACCACAAAGAAACAGGAAAAAGAAACAGAAGAGAGAGTAGAGGTTAGTACAGATTTTAGAGCCACTGTGAATAGTTATTATAATGAACTGAACATTCACAGTTTCAGGATTAAATTAAAGTGAAGTTTTTAAAGTGTTTTAAAGTGCTCCACTGTATTAGCCTGGCAAATTCCTATTGGCAGGCTATTCCAGATTTTTGGTGCATAACAGCAGAAGGCCGCCTCACCACTTCTTTTATGTTTTGCTTTAGGAATTCTAAGGAGACATTTATTTGAGGATCTAAGGTTATGATTTGGAATATAGGGTGTCAGACATTCCGATATATAAGATGGAGCGAGATTATTTAAGGCTTTATAAACCATAAGCAGAATTTTAAAGTCAATTCTGAAAGACACAGGTAACCAGTGTAGTGACATCAAAACTGGAGAAATGTGTTCGGATTTTCTTTTCCTAGTTAGGATTCTAGCAGCTGCATTCTGCACTTGTTGCAAACGATTTATGTCTTTTTTGGGTAGTCCTGGGAGGAGCGTGTTACAGTAATCTAGTCGACTGAAAACAATTAATTTCTCAGCATCTTTCAATGATATAAGAGGTCTAACTTTTGCTATGTTTCTTAAGGGAAAAAATGCTGTCCTAGTGGTCTGATGAATATGCGATTTAAAATTCAGGTTACAGTCAGCAGTTACCCCTAAGTTTTTTACTTCCGTCCTGACTTTTAATCCTAATGCATCAAGTTTATTACTGATAACCTCATTGAATCCATTATTGCCAATCACTAAAACTTCAGTTTTCTCTTTATTTAGCTTGAGAAAATTACTATTCATCCATACAGAAATACAATTAAAACATTGTGTTAGTGAATCGAGAGAGTCGGGGTCATCAGGTGCTATTGATAAGTACAGCTGTGTGTCATCAGCATAGCTATGGTAACTCACGTTGTGCCTCGAGATAATCTGACCTAACGGAAGCATATAGATTGAGAAGAGCAGCGGACCCAGGATAGAGCCTTGTGGAACA
This sequence comes from Polypterus bichir lapradei, assembly GCA_026402145.1. Lineage (NCBI taxonomy): Eukaryota > Metazoa > Chordata > Cladistia > Polypteriformes > Polypteridae > Polypterus > Polypterus bichir. The sequence goes on from JANRMT010062800.1 coordinate 965,638, forward strand.
CCATATAGAATATCATGTGTCTTTGAGTTGTGATTACTACAACTAATAAAGAATTTCTCCCTGCCAGGTAGGATTCAAACCAATTTAAGACACTGCCAGAGAGGCCCACCCATTGACTAAGGCGATTTCTAAGAATATTGTGATCAATGGTGTCAAATGCGGCACTCAGATCCAAGAGGATGAGAATAGTTACCCGCAAGTCATGTACTACTTTAACGAGTGCAGTTTCTGTGCTGTGATTTGTTCTAAAACCTGAGTGAAATTTATCAAGAATAGCATGTTTATTGAGGTGGTCATTTAACTGCATAATGACTGACTTCTCTAGAATTTTACTTAAGAAGGGCAGGTTAGAGATGGGTCTAAAATTTTCAAAAGCAGAGGGGTCAAGATTATTTTTCTTGAGTAGGGGTTTAACTACAGCAGTCTTAAGACAGTCTGGGAAGACCCCTGTATTTAATGACGAATTTACTATGTCTAGAATATTAGCAATTAGCACGCCTGATATTTCTTTGAAAAAACTTGTTGGTATTGGGTCAAGGACGCAGGTGGAGGGTTTCAGTTGAGAGATTATTCTATGTAAATCAGGTAAATCTATCCTGGTGAAAGAATTTAATTTGTTTATAACAGAGTACTGAGGCTTAGGAGGATCCGCAGTGTTGGGGAGATATACTATGTTACTTCTATCATTAATTTTTTGATTGAAAAATACAGCAATAGCCTCATAGGTTTCACTGGAAGTATTTTGGAGACATTCCTTTGTGTTTCCTGGGTTTAGCAGATGATCAATCGTAGAAAATAAGACTCTGGGATTACTAGCATTGTTATTTATAATTCTAGAGAAATAGCAGCGCCTCTCAAGACGGACTGTGTTATTGTATTCTGTTATTTTAACCTTCAATATCTCATAGTGGATAGTTAGTTTAGTTTTTCTCCATTTACGCTCAGCTCTACGACATGTTCTTTTTAAATCAGACACTCTTTGGGTCTTCCATGGAATAACAATGCTAGAAGATTTTTCAGGTACAGCTATGTCAACAGCAGTTCTTACCTTAGTATTACATTTTTCCACCTTACTATTTACATTATCCTCGCTATTATAGTTGGCACTGTAAACGGACTGATTGCTTAGAATGTTTAGAAGTTTTAAAGCTGCTGATGAGTCAAAGAAGCGTTTTTTAACAATATGCTTCTCATGAATGTTTTCTATCATTATTTCTATATTAAATAGTAGAAGAAAATGGTCTGATAGACCAATATCAATGATCTGCTTTACATCAACTTTTAGTCCTTTGGTAATTATTAAGTCTAACGTATGACCTGCTTTATGTGTAGGCTGACTAACAAGCTGTCTCAAATCAAAAGAGTCCAGGAGGTTCATGAATTCCTTTACTTTTAGGTCACACTAATTATCGATATGAAAGTTAAAGTCGCCGACTATTAAGAGTGTGTCATAGTTCGTAATTAAAATTGACATTAAGTCTGAGAATTCTTTAAAGAAAGACGCATTAAATTTAGGAGGTCTATACATGGATAAAACTAGAACGTGAGAAGTGACATTTGGGTGAAGCTTACTTGTCCTTGTAAGTGAGCGGCACAACGCGGGGTTGATGTTACGTCGACTTCAGATGTCGAGGATGGTTTATCCAGGAGCCGAGCCTTCAAATCCCTAAGGTACCTTTGTCTGGATAGGAGTTTCTGAATCTGTTTGTTGAGTGCCTGGAGTTCTTCTACGCCGACGGCAACGCAATTCATCTCACTGTCGGCCATTGTCTGCTTCTACTTCCGCTTCGTACCCTAGGAAAGAATGAGAGAGAGATTGGTTAGCTAACAAAAATCAGTTTACGACCAGAGTTTTGGAACGAATTATGGTCGTGAACCGAAGTTCCACTGTACAGCCTAAAGTATTCTTAAAAAACAGCCCCAAAACAGCACAATTAAAATGGACAGCAGTGCTGTGCCATTTCATCAGTATACAATTACGAGAGTACGCTTTTGTATTTTGAGGGAGGAGATCTCTTTCCTACACTAAGGTTGCAGGTTTACAATACATTTTCACTCACAGAGTGATGACATGTTGGATGTTGTTTAGCACAAGCAAAAAAGAATTTAATTAGACTCTGTACAGGAGACAGCTATGACTCAATAGACCATCGTTTCTTAAACTGGGTGAATTGTGGGGTGTTACCTTTTGAGTGACGCATGGTCGTAACCCACAGTTGAATTCAATGGAAAAGGCCTACAAATGGTTTGTGAAGTGTCTCACAATGGGTCATTTTGGGCAGTTGAAACAATCAATATTGCTCTGCTATTAATTTTGGCAACAGTTCTCCAAGTTGGAAAATCACTTTAAGGGGGACTGGGGGGAACGCAGTCTGATTTTCATCATGGCCTGAATCTTGAAGATGCTAAGAAAGGCAAAAAAAAGCTTAATGAGCACTGGTTTAAACCTAAAAAATGTAAAAAATGACATACTGGTTACTGCTTATTTTACTGCACACACTTAAAAATAAATTTGCTAGAGTGGTTCTTCAGAGAGATGCCATAGGGGAACAATTTTTGGTTCCCAAACCATATGAAGTTTGGCTCATCCACATGAAGTTTCCAGAAAGAGCTACTTATTTAAATTAGATCCGCAACAGGCTTCATACAGTAAATAACCATGAATAGATAATAATAAAGAATAATAATAATTCTTTACATTTATATAGCGCTTTTATCACCACTCAAAGTGCTCTCCATGCAAAGAGGACCCGGGAAGCCATCCCACAATCTCTTTACTGCAAAGCAGTAGCGCTACCACTGCCCACCTGCGTGGATATGGTAACAGATTTGTAAATTACCAATGACTCTGGATTTGAAAAGAACTCTTGATGATTATAATAACACAGGCTACGCCCAGGTTTTCTTAATCTGCTAGTTTCTTATAGACTACCATACATTAAGATTTCAGTTTTTTTTTTCTACACATTTGGAAATTTTGCAAAGCACAAAGAACCCTTCCCAGAATGAACTGCTGATTTTTCAAGAAATGCTTCTATGAGGAACCACAAAATCCAGTAAAGAATCAAATAGTGCCATTAAAAAAAAATGTGTAGTTCCAGCTTTCATACAAAATTCAGCTACTCATGAAAAATAACTATGTACTAAAAGTGTTTAACAGTGTGAACCAATAGGGGGCTAGCACCCCAAACCCCAAACACAACAGCACAGGTAAAGTCTCAGATGCCAATAAGGAGATTTATTGTTATCCAGGAAGCACTTCTGGGTGAGGTACCACAAACCAACCTGATCAGAATGCCCATCCACCTTCATCATTCCATTAAAAGGGACTCCCAGCCAGGTAAGGAGCCATGCATCACGGCCGGGATGCCAGCCATCCTAAGTTGACAGTTACAACAGTGTGAGTATTTTAACGTCAGCAGTTTTAAACTTAAAGTATCCTAGTTTTTGTATTATCTTTATGAATATCTAACTCACTTGCTGATATTAACTAAAAAGTCATTTTTTCCTATACTTTAATGTTTCCCTTCTTTTTATCAGTTAATTATGCCCTTGAGATGTTTGATTATTTTAAAGGCTGTTTGCTTTTATTTCAGGTCTACCTTTAGCCTGCAAACCATTTGTGACACTGAATAAGATTTAGACATCTGTGTCCTTGGATTAGGTGAAGAATCCAAAGCGAACTTAGGGAATTGTTGGGGCTTTTTTGTGAGTTTGTATTCTTTTTTGTCAGGTTCTGCCCTAAGATGCATTAAGTTATGCAAATTGTGCTTAGCACCACCATAGCAATTTTATTTTTACTTTTAAAAATAGCTCACAATACCGTGTTGTTTTTTCAAAGGAAACCCAAAAAAACTGCTCTCCCCTGTTCAAACAGCTCAAATTGGTGCGAACCCAGCAATGCACTGCATTACAAGCAAACTCCTCAGAAGAATCACTAGCATCACAACAGATGATTGCTTGTATGGATCATTTGTTTTTTTTTTTTTGTTTTTTTTTTTGCCTGTCAGTAACACAGATGACACATGCGTATGTCATGTATGTGCTGTCATCATTCATGGCTTTTTTTTTTTTTTTTAAAGATATATATATATATTTATTTTTCTTTTAAATAGGTTTGTTATAGTCACAGACAGGACCGGGGGAAAACAAAAAAAAAGAAAAAGGAAGAAAGTGGGGAAAGAGTCAGATAGTGGACAATGAAAGAAAAGATAAAAAGGAGGATAGAGAGATAGGGGAAGACAGAACAAAACACCAATAATCTGCTTCAATACCTGTTGAGAAAAAGGGAAAAAAAAAAAAAAAAACAAACAACAGCAGACAAAACCACAGCAACCAACATCTGTATCAATCACAGTGAATAATAAATATTAAATGCTATTGAACAGCACATAGTACTAATATTACAAGATAGAATTAGAGGGAGCCGCTAAGCAAGACAGTGTGTGTCTGTGATTACCTGATTATACACACGTGTTCACCTGTGTGCACACCTGTGTATGTGAGCGCGCTTGTATTCATAGGGTTCTTCCATGTAAATGTCTAATAGTGTAATAGTGTGTGTGGGGAACTGCAGCCTTGCTCCTCAGGACCTGAAGCAGATATGTAGGAGACCCGTGCCCCAGACATCCAGAGAAACCCCCGGACACAGGAGTCCTAGGTGGATCCACGCAGGGATGACTGCAGCCCCCACTCAGAAAAGACCAGAGGAGAGCACAGGAGGAAGGTCATCCAGCAGCCACTGTGCCAAAGCCCTGGGAGTCCATAGTTGCGAGCCCGCAGGCCCCGTCGGCAGTCGGCCGCACCAGGG